>CAUYTI010089890.1:0-47613 GCA_963575145.1 Galago senegalensis | reverse complement strand
CGCCCAGCCAAATGGAATTCTTTTTTTTTTTTTTTTTTTTTTGGTTGCAGCCGTCATTGTTGTTTGGCAGGTCTGGGCTGGGGATTTGAACCCGCCACCTTAGGTGTACGTGGCTGGCGCCTTAGCCGGTTGAGCTATAGGTGCTGAGCCGAAGAAAATATTTTCAATACTTCCCAGCCAAGATAGCTCTGACAGCCATTCCACAAAAAGAATTCCAAAATTGCTTTAAAGGGTAAACCAGGTGCAGGTGTGAGTGCAGAGCTTCCCAAGTGGTGGAGGGTACTTCAAAGGTGACCGTAGTGATTCAGCAAGGAGATATGTAGCACTTTTACTAGGATGAGTTCATTAACTTAACTGTCCAAACTCATATGTTTTAAAAACTTCTTCAAATCAATCAAAAAGGCAAAAAAATCCAATACAAAAATGGATAAATAGCATGAATAGGCATTTCACGAAAGAGAAAATTCAAATGGTAACTGGAAATTTTTTTAAATGCTCAAGCTAATTAATAGCTAGGGAAATGCATATTAAAATACAGTGAGATAGCATTTCACAGCTATTAGATTAGCAAAAACTAGGCAGTCGGATAACTTGCAGTGTTAGGAAAAGAATGCAAGGTTTTGTTGTTGTTATCTTTTATTGTTTGGTATTCATTGAGGGTACAAAGAATTAGGTTACACCTATTGCATTTGTTAGGTAAAGCCCCTCTTATAATTGTGTGCAGCCCCTAAGAGGTGTGCCATACATGTGACCCCCCCATCCCCCTTTCACCTCCCCTCTCCCCACTTGCTCATCCCCTACCACTCCCTTGTATTAGCTCATCTACTGCTTTCACATTAGAATAGAGCACATTGGATTCTTGTTTCTCCATTCTTGTGATGCTTTACCAAGAAGAATGTGTTCACCTCTATCCGGGTTAATACAAAAGATATAAAGTCTCCATCTTTTTTAGTATTTTACTATTCATCTTGTGGCTGAAAAGCATTCCATGCTATACATATACCACAGCTTGTAGATCCATTCCTGGGTTGGTGGGCATTTAGGCTGTTTCCACATCTTAATGATTGTAAATTGAGCTGGGAGAAACATTGTAGTGCAAATGTCCTCATTATAAAAGGATTTTTTTTTCTGGGTAGATGCCTAGTAATAGGATTGTAGGATCAAATAGGAGGTCTCATTTGAGTTCTTTGAGGACTTTCCATACTTTCTTCCAAAAAGGTTGTATTAGTTTGCAGTCCCACCAGCAGTGTAAAAGTGTTCCCTTCTCTCCACATCCACACCAGCAGCTGCAGCTTGGACACTTTGTGATGTGGGCTACTCTTACTGGGGTTAGGTGATATCTCAGGGTAGTTTTGATTTGCATTTGTCTGACAATTAGGAATGATGAGTATTTTTTCATGTTTGTTAGCCATTCATCTGTCTTCTTTAGAGAAGGTTCTACTGGTCTCTCTTGCCCAGTGATATATGGGATTGTTGGGTCTTTTTTTGTTGATTAATTTTAGTTCTCTAAAGATCCTAGGTATCAGGCTATTGTCTGATTCATAATATGCAAATATCTTTCCCATTCTGAAGGTTGTCTGTTTGCTTTGGTTGTTGTCTCCTTAACTGTACAGACACTTTGCAGTTTAATTAAGTTCCATTTGTTTATTTTTGTTGTTGTTGTAATTGCCACTCAAGTAGAATGTAAGGTTTATTCGTGCATGAGAACTCTCGTACACCAATGGTGGAAGTATAAATTGATGCAACCATTCTGAAAAACATTTTGGCATTACCCTAGTAAATCAATCTTTAATTTTCTTGTAGCCACATTAAAAAAGTTTTAAAAAATGAATGAAATAAATTTTAATTATACATTATATTTTACCTACCATATCCAAAATATTATTTCAACATGGAATCAATGTAATAAGAATTTTTAAAAGATCTTTTATACTAAGTATTCAAAATATCCAAAATATATTTTACATATATAGCACATTTCAATTTAGAGGCTAAATGTTCACTGGCAATACTTAATCTCTGTTAAGAATTCATAAAATTTATAGTTGAAAAAGTGGTTTACATACTAAAATTATTCCAAACATAAAGTTTCCCAATAACTGCACAAGTTTCAGTGTTTAAATTAAAGTTAACCAGAATTAAATTAAATATTCAATTTCTCATTCATGTGTGCTTAGCTATATATGGCTAGATTAGTGAACAGCCATAGTCTTAGAAAGTTGAAATTTCTGCACTTTTTGCTACAGTTTGAATGTGTCCCCCATATTTCATGTGATGGAAATTGAATCCCCAATTCACATGTTGATTGGAGGTGGGTATCTGGGAGGTAATTAGGATTAGAGGAGGTCCTCAAGGTAAGGTACTCATGATGGAACTGATGATTTTATAAGAAGAAGAGGACTGTGCTGCCAGACACGGGCTTGCCCTCTCACCACATGGTGCTCTCTGCCACGTCATGACACAGCACAAAGACCCTCGGTGAATCCCAGCACATGCTCTTGGACTTCTCAGCCTCCAGAACCATGAGCTAAATGAATTTTTGTTATCAATTATCCAGCCTGTGATATTCTGTTACAGCAAAAGACAACAAACTAAGATACCCTTTGACCCTTAACTCTACTCCTAAACAAATTCCCTACAGCAACAGTTCTCAAACTACAAGCATCAGAATACCTGTTTGGGCATCCCACCCCAGAACTTCTGATTCAACAGGTCTGATATGAGGTTCGAGAATTTGTATTTCTAGGTACGCTCTCAGCTAACAAGCACAATGTAAGGGTTATGGCACACCTCCTGGGTAAGGGGCACAACGACAACTTGGACTTTACCTGATAGGCACGAACAATGTAACCTGAAATTTTAAAAGAAAGAATTTGCATTTCTAACCATTTCCCAGGTGATACAGACATTGCCATAAATGACTTGTATGAAAAAAATTTTTGCAGCCCTTTGATCGCAAAAACTAGAAAGAACCTACACATCCATAAGCGGAAGAATGGATTTTTGTAAAGTATGGAAAAAGCACACAACAGAATACTATACAAAACTGAAAATGACGTATTATCAAATAAAACAACGGGGTGAAAATATCTTAAAAATACGATGATCTTAAAACTATGATCTTGATATTTTTAATAAAGTAACTCCAAGAAGACTACAAACAGTATGAAGCTCTTTTCATAAAACTCGGAAACAAACAATATACTATTTGGACATAATTAATAAAACCTTTTTTTTATTTTAAAAAGTGGAGGCATGAAAAGCACCATATTTGAGACAGTAGTTACTCAAGGGGTAGAGAAAGGGAAGGCACAAAGCTTAAACTAGATTCACAGCTGTGCATTCTATGTTCATTGTATTACTATGCTTTATAAGTTACATACATGTCATATTGTGTTATTTTGATGCACCATATATGTAAAACACAATAAAGAAAATGAAATATAAAAGTTAAAATAATACTATATGCCACATCACCACAACTGTGCTAAAAATTCATGTACTTATAGTTGCAAAGAAAAAAGCCTGGAGGAAAAATATCAGAATGTTAACAGTGGTTATTTTGGGTTATAGAGTTTGGATATGTTTTTTCTCTTGCTATAATTGTATGTTTTCTACAATAAACTGCAGTGCTTTATAATTAGACAAGTTTGTTTCTTTTTATCTTCACCACATATGGAATTCAACTTGCTATCCTCAGTTATTCCCCAAACCCTCTGTTCATTTCTGCACCACCTCAGTACAAACGTTAAAAATAACCCGTTTCTCTAAAACATATGTCTTAGATGCCTTTTTATATTTTTATTAATGGTAATAGTAACAACGATAGCTGGCATTTATTGCGTGCCTACTAAGTGTTCTTATGTTCTAACTATTTAGTGAATAAACTTGGTCAATTCCTATAAAATTCCTGAGAGCTAGGTATTAGTTTTACAAATGTAGCAAAGGATATACAATGCTCACTGAAGTAGCTTGGCTAAGTTGATTGTCTAAGGCCCCTCAGCTGAGCAGCTGATTTCCCATCGACAATACCAGCCAAGAGGAAAGCAATAGTTTGCATTTCATAGCTAAGTCCTGCTTTGTGGCACGTCTCATAAGAAATAACTTGATAAAATTATTCTATACACCCACAAAAAGTGCAGAGAGGACTCATGGAAAATTTATTAGATTTCCTGATCTAATAAATTAAAACAAGCAATTGTAATTACCACCGATGACAAAACTTCCTGACCAAAATCAATATCTGTCTCAGTGAGTAGTGTTTGGCTATTCTCAGTCTAATCAAGACAAGCAGAAACCTGAATGACATCAGCAGTGGTCAGACTCAAAAAAGCCCTCAGCTCCATCAGGCCCCGGGGACTCTTGTAATTTGGTTCACCTTTCAGAGAAAAGAGCCTGAAAATCATTAGCTGTGCTATTGACTGCTAGAGAAAGTCCTTTGACTATTTCTCTCGCTTTCCATGTGCATAGATATTTCGTCTTTGATGCTGAGATAATCAATCATTTCAGTTACAAAATACAATGGAAAATAGATGTTATTGATTTTTTTAAACACCATCATGCTGGAATACTGATGCCACCTCAGTCCACAGGTGTTGCTTTTAACCCCAAAGTGGCTTGAGTCATCATCCACCCATTCATCTATTTTACTCTAATGAAATCCTCCCATGTATCACCTACTCTACTCAAGTCAGTACCAAGGCCCTTTAGGGTTTCATATTTCCTTTTTTTTTTTTTTCATTCCTCAGTGATAACGTCCAGTCCATGGAAGCTCCAACTCCTACACTTTTAAAAAAAAGTTCTATTTAGTTTCATGTTAAGGAAGTAAGCACCTTATTAGAAATACCCAAATCTCAAATCCATACAGCAGAAGACTAGGGTGCATTTGTCTGAGCCACCTTGAGCATCAAGATTTGGGTCTAGTAAGACCCACCGTGACCATGGAAGACAATGACAGCTGTGTTAGACCAACCTGGGGGCTTGGCTTAGCCACCAGGAAGGGCAAAGCTACACATCTGATGACAGAGCATTCATCTAGGCAGCGAAATTAACACCCAAACAATCCTTCTCACTAGAAGAAAATCTAGAACTTACAATGGTGAATCACCTACAGCCCTCACAGTTGGTTTGAAGGAGCAGTTTCCTCTCTACGTAAAGAGAGGCCTCATGCCTGCCAAGATTTTAATAGAAAAGAGCTCAGAAAAGAAACTCTCCAGGTGGAAGGAGCAGTAAACATCAGGGCTTACAAGCATGGTCTCTGTAATCAAACTGCTTTGGTCCAAATCCCCTTTCTGCCACTCACTATGTGTGTGAGACTTTAAGTACACTCACTGAACTTCTTTGGCCAGGTTCCCCCAACTGTAAATACAGTGATTGAATCTATGCCATAAATTGCTGGGAAGATTAAATATGACTATACATATGAAGTGCCTAGTTCATGATAAAAACTATATAAATAGTAGCTGCAAAGGTCAGCTGAACAGGGCCCATCTACAGTGTACAACTCCCGAGAGCACCATTCATGCAGAATTCAGTGAGAACAATGCCCCATGGAACCACACAGCATGGCCGCCCTGCCGCTGAACACGAGCTCTTATTCTCGCTGATACCCTCAACTCTCATAATCTATTCTCTACTGATTTCCCTTAAAAAGTCTGGCCCAATAAAAATATAATTTTCCTTCTTTTTCCATGGCACAGTTGAGATACATTTTTTTTTTAGAATATAAAAGTATACGTTTATTTTATATTAGAGAGAGGGGAAATCATGGAGGGAAGAGATAAGAGAGCGCAGAGAGCAGGGATGAGAGAGGGGATGATGTAGGGGTGGGAGGAAAGGAAAGAGAGAACAGTGCGTGGCATCCCGAAGAAGGAAAGGAGGAGGAATACCCCAGTTGAGACAGATTGAAATTTGTCAAGGAAATGTCACTGAAGACCAATGAACAATCCAAATATGAATTAAGAAAACTGCCCCATTTGCATTAGTGTTAAAATATAATAAAGTACTTAGGAATAAAGAGGTGTAAAACTTGTACTCTAAAAATCAAAAACCATTACTGAAATAAATTAAGGAAGAACTAAATAAATAGAAAAATAACCTACATTTATGGATCAGAAGACTTAGTATAACAATTTATTCCGGACCCCCCCATGGCAGTGGCCATCAGGTGGTTGGTTCTTTCTTTAGCAGCCGCAGCCTGGGGTATCTTCTCTGCCCAAGCTAGGTTGCTCTGAACCTAAGCCTCTTTAGTATCTAATTTCTCCAAAATTCTCAGTAAAGCCAGATTCATCTTCTCACTCATAAAATTTGGCAAAGAAGGTAATTCATGAACCAACGCAGCCACTACCCAGATGAAGCGAAGGATCCATTTCCCAGTAAAATGTTCCCAAGCAACCACCTAATGTTGCTGCCTGGGGCCTAGACCCACATTGCTGTCATTGTGGGCCACAATAGAGAATTGGAGTCATCTGGGGGAAGAGCGCCAATGAGCACAATGAGAATGGGGGTGGGTAGGAGTCAGGGAGATTATTTTTTGTCATTACCAAGGTATCAGTTAATCCACATCTGTTGTCTAGAGTCCAACAGGTATAATCAAAAGACTCCCTTGAGAGATGTTACTGACGAAATCTGACACTAAGACCCACATCCTGGAGGTGGAGAGATTCACTCCCCACGTAAACAGCGTCCTCTGTGAGAGAGCCACTGACCCTGCCCAACAGAGACACGCGTGACGGTGATGACCCTGCCCAACAGAGACACGCATGACGGTGATGCCTCTGCCCCTGAAGGCCCTTCTTGCCTTAAACACATGGCCATCTCATGTGTTTAAAATCTCCACTGTCATTTGCATCTCCTCTTTAACCCTGATTTTCTAAACTGATTATTAGACTCTGTGTGAAAACATAATTCACATTCTGTCATGAGCCGTGCGCACAGCCCCTCAAAACAAGCACTCCTCACAATCCCATTTCCTGTGCTTTTTCTGTTTCTCCATTTCGCCAAATAAAGCAGAACAGTAAGGCCTTGGTGCAGCGGTTGGTACAGAACATGCTTGTCCCTGAGGAACTCAGAGAAACACAATACATCCTTGGCTATGTACTTGACTCCCAAACCCTGTACTTCCTCAACTATTTTATTCCTCTGACTTTGAAGAACCTTGAACCATTCATAAGTATTCTCTCATGCAACAAATATTTATTGCACTTCTGTTATGTTGCAGGCATTGTGCTTTTCCCTGAGGATCCAATGAGGAGCAGAATAGACACTGTGCTTGTCCTTGGGAAGGAACCAAGGGAAAGAATCAGTAAACCGTCACTAGAAGTAAAAGCAAATACTTAAATAGGCACCGTTTTAAATACCCACCATGCTTTAATGTTTTATTTTCCCAGCAATCCTGAAGGTTATTAGGATTTATCTCCCCACTTTAAAGATGAGGAAAATGAAATGCAGAGGGATTAAATGACTTGCCCAGGGTTATCTGTCTAAATAGTAATGGAGCTAGGATTGAAACCCAGGCCATCAGAAGGCAGATTTTGTATTATCAACCTACGAACATGTATGCAGTCTGAGTACTGCCCTGGCCCATCTGATGATAGTGACAGTCAGCAACGAGGTGTGCTGCACTTTTTCTAGGATGAGTTAGCAAACTTAGTCGTCCAATCTTGTCCACATATATTTCCTGTGCTATGCATTTTTCTTTGCAGGAACACCTATTTTATCTAGAGTGGTAGACCAGAAAGAAGATTGCTAAAAACAGGACAAAAGAAAAAAATAAGCAGGGTCAAATACCTGGCACCAAACTGAGAAGCACAGAGTAGTTTGAGAGGACCCCGTCGTAGTTCTACGAATGAGAACCAGCATCGGATCAAGACCCTCCACCATTCACTGTGTCCTTGCCCGGAGGAAGGGAGACTGCCCTGCCGCTCACAGTTCCGGATAAGCCTACTGTGCGCCCAGAATGGATCCCAGGCTTCATAAAAGGCAGATTTTATGTCCAGGCAAAAGCCCCCCAAAAGCTTCAAACAATGAGTAAGAGTGATGATCTTCTTCTTATTCACTCTTTTACCCAATTTTTGTGGGAAAAAAGCAATAAAGTTAGGAATAAAAAATTAAAAGAATTTTCAGCAGCCAGGACATGCTTTTTGTTCAAGTACCTGCTGGATGAACGCACGCTCCCCTGTCACCTCTCAATAAACGTGAGACTTCCCAGACAATTTCAGGACCGCATACACCATGCATTAGACACAACAGGTTGCTAAAACCTTTAACGCATTTAGCCTCGAGCCCCCTGCCTGTCTTGATCTAGGATGCCCCGTTTGGGAGTTTGCTTCTTCTTGCTAAGAGGACAGAAACGACCGAATAGTTGCTCAGACACGTTAGTGAAACCCCTTGGTTATATCCCATGATGTCTGCAAGAGACACGTCATAAAAAAGTCCTACAGAAGCCATTCACCAACTCAGAGAGCCCAGACAACGCTGCAGAACTTTTCATTATTCTTTACAATAGCTAACCCATATTGAGTACCCACGGTGTTCAGGTAAGTCATGTCTTCATGCACGGTAACTCATTTAGTCCTTCTCAAGTCAACAGGGTCAGCGCAAATCAGGGGAAAGCTGCCTTGTTAGATAGCAAGTGTAATGATCTAGACAGGGTATCAGTAGCTTCGTGCATCAGTGGCTTTCCTGGAGAATCTTGTTTGTTGCTGCTTTTTAAAATTTATTTATTTATTCATTTATTTATTAGAGAGAGAGTCTCTCGCTGGAGTGATGGTGGTGTGATCAGACCTCACAGCAACCTCCAACTTTTGGGTTCAAGCAATCTTCCTGCCTCAGCCTTTCAAATAGCATGCACTATGTCTGGCTAATTTTTTAACTTTTTCTCTTCTATATACATTTTTTTGATAGCAACAGGCTCTCCCCATGTTTCTCAGGCTGGCATTGAACTCCTGAACTCAAGTGATCATCCTGCCTCAGCCTCCCAAAGTGCTGCGATCATAGGCATGTGCCACTGTGCTCGGCTTTGTTGCTACATTTAAAAAACAGTCTCTGCCTCCACCAAGGAGATGTGCCAGTAAAGGTGACCCTATCTTCCAGCTGAAAGGACAGACAGGTAAATAGGAGCCACGTTGACAGAACATCAACACTGATATTCAAACGGAATCATTGCCTGCTTCATTTTATCCTATTACGCCCACTTTTCCCTCCTCTATCTCTGCGAGGGAAGAGTTCAAAGGAATTCAAGGCAAAACACCCACCCCTGATTTATTTATGAAGTATGGTCTGTCTCCACAGAGCCTACATGGAGAGGGAATTATCTTTTTTTCCCTTTTCCTGAGGGTTATCATCAGCATCGTGATAATTAATGAAAGGCAGCAGCCAGAGTTGGGTAAATTATTAATGGTTTCAATCATCCAGAGAGTAGACAGCCCTGGGTGGAATTGTCCTTGGCGACAGCATGGAAATGCTTGAGGGAAACAGGGACAGTGGGCAGAGAAGCAGAGCTCTGTGTGTGTGTCTCTGCCTTCTGGAGTCAGCACACGCAGCTTTGGCTGTTCCCATCCAAATGAGCTGGGTTTTTGTGCAGAAGTGTTCATAGATTAAAACTGGGAGCAGATTCCTCTTGCAGATGGTGGATACTATCAGATTCTCCCTGCAGAATGGCTGCGTGGGAATTAGGACTGGTCCCAGGGACCTGTTGGAAGTTGGGGAGGGGGGCTCTCAGAGCAAGCACAGAGATTGGAGAACAGAGGGTAAAGCTGAGAACTGCCTTTGGAGTTCTGTGCTGAAGTGTGGCTGGAGATGGGATCCAAAATGGCTGAGGGTCAAAGGGTTGGAAACAAATATCAGGAGCGGAAAGACACAGACTGAAGGAATCTCAAGCAAGCTGGGAAATGAGAGTGAAGAGTATCACGTAGGAATAGGGGAAAGAAGCGATTATCTGGACAAATTCCCATGCCCACCCTTATGGACCCACTTAAACAGAACCATCTTGTTACATAAAACCACATCTGCTCACAGGTGGCTATCTTAACCGTCTCCTTTCCTGCTGTGTCTCTGGAGTCTAACACAGTGCCTGACACAGAGTAGACACTCAAAACCGTTGGCTAATGAATAAAGAAATTGATGAAAGGCTATAGCTATCTTGCCATACTCAATTTTGGTCAAGGAAAGAATTATTGGTAAGCAATATTTTTTGATAAAACTACATCAATTGTTATTAGACTAACAAAGTATCTTATATATGTGTGTGTGTGTATAGATATAGATATAGATATAGATTTTTGTAACTTTTGGCTGAAGCCAGGTTTGAACCCACCACCCCCAGTATATGGGGCTGGCGCCCTACTCCTTTGAGTCATAGGCACTGCCCATAGACTAAAAAAGTATTTACTGAAAAAATTATTGGAGAGCAGGAAGAGAGATTTCCAGTATACTTCACACAGCAAATCACTGGATAAATGTTCCTTAGATATTTATGTTGTCCCCAAATTCCTTCTCTAGATGCCTCGTCCTTCATCCCTTCCCCAACACAAGAATACAGACTTGCGCTCTCCATTACTGTGTTCTTTTCCTCCTCTTTCCCCCTTATCTCTCCCCACCCCCTGTTTCTCTTTCTTAAAAATAAAAGTTTTATTATTGTCTATCTTTCTTTAAAAAACACTGTTCTTAGACCCATGCTGTGATTTAAAGAACAAGAGATGCCATTTCCACGTACCACCTCAGAGTTCCTGGTCCCCTTTCTCTCTTTGGGGGCATGTGCTAACCCTTTGCGATCTACAGCCAGAGATAGATATTAGCAAGGTGTGAAAGGGAAACAGACAAAGCTGGTCCCGGTGTCTCCCTACTGGGCCCTGATAGCTCAGCTTCTCTGCAGTCACCAACACAGAGGCTGTGGAAAACCCACCCTAACCGAAGTCTAAGTAAATGGATGGTCTGTACCTCTCAGGAGTATTTGCACAAACCACAAGAAAAGGGAGTTTGGAGAAATTACAATGGGGCCTCTGAACAGAAAGTTAGTTAGTATATAAAACCAAATGTATGAATTAGAGAACAACCTGAAGATTCCTCCCCCAGGACTCAGAAGACAAAGATCAATATGAAAAGGAGAAAAGATATAATTCACATAAACATGCATATGAGTGGTCCCATAATAATTTTAATTTTTTTTACACACTTTTTTTGAGACAGGGTCACACCATGTTTCCTAGGCTGTTCATGAACTCCTAGGCTTAAGTGGTCCTCTTGCCTCAGCCTCCCAAATAGCTATAATACCAGGTGCATTGCACCTGGCTAGATTCTTTATATATATATAAAAGGAATCCCAGAAAGAGAGCTGAGCACACAGCAGAGAAACAATAACCAAAGAAATGAGAGAAATATCTTTCATTTAAATAAAGAAACTCCACGCTCAGAGCCTATAGCTCAGCAGCTGGGTCACCAGCCATGTACACTGGAGCTGGCGGGTTCGAACCCAGCCTGGGCCTGCCAAATAACAATGATGGCAACAGCCAAAAAAATAACTGGGCATTGTGGCAGGCGCCTGTAGTCCCAGCTACTTGGGAGGCTGAGGCAAGAGAATCACTTAAGCCCGAGAGTTTGAGGTTGCTGTGAGCTGTGACACCACAGCACTTGACCAAGGACAACATAGTGAGACTGTGTCTCAAAAAAAAAAAAGAAAGAAAGAAAGAAACTCTTGAATCTTTCAACTGAAAGAGCTCAACAAGATTCAGGCAAGATTATAAAGACAGATCTGTACCAAGATACCCTGGGTGACATCTCAGAAATTCAAATGTAGAAAAAAAATCTACTCAAAGACTGAGAGACAAGTTATCTAAAATAAAAACCATGATTTCCCTTACCCCAACACCAGAAAAGAACAGACTAGTAGAGGTGTTTATACCCAGGTCAAAAAATGTGTTTCTTGTAGAAGCAAAATAAACCAAATTTCAAGTCTGAAAAAATTCAGAAACATAGTACACAAGTGCCAATCTTTAAAAAGTCACCTTAAAAAAGATTCTAATGATTTGAAATAAAGAACTCAAGAACGGAGATGGTCATATAAGATCATCGATGATGAGTAATAATCCAATACAACTTAGGGCAAGAAAATCATTGTTGTGTGGTCAAGAAGCTTAATACAGATGTGAACAAATTATTATTAATGTGAAAATACGTAAAAATTTAAATATTAAAAATCTGGATCTGAAGTACCAGACTAGAAAGAGACTAGAAAACAGAGGGACGTTCTGAGTTTAAGATTCCCACTATACATCCAAGCAGAGCTGTCATGAGGAGGTGGGAGAAGGAGCAGCCCCTAGAGATGGCGGTCAAATGAAAGCAAAAAGGAAATGTTTCAAGAAAGAGAGGGAGCAATGTCTCAACAGTGCACAAATGCTTCTAACAAGCAAAATTAGAGGAGGATAGGGATATGTCTACCAGATTTACAAATGTGAATTTAGATGGCGATCATGATTAAGAACAGTTTTCTTTTTCTGGAAAAGCAGTTTTAAGAGAGTGTAGAGATTGAAGTCAAATTGTGGTGAGTTGGAAGATGAATGAGGTGTGTACTTCCAATCTTGCTGGTGCCTCAGCTCACATAATAATGAAGTAATCTCATCACAAGGGCAGAGAAAATTTAAAAAGGGAAAACTAGAACGATGACACAGTCAGCTTTGAAAAGGAAGATGAATGTGCCAGTGGGCTGCAAACTCAGTGTCACGAATAGGCTAAGGCCAAGGGATGTTGGACTCTGGGCTTAGAAATAGGCAGCGGCAGCTGGAAGTTTGGGTCCTATGGAATAAAGAGACTAAAACTGTTCAAAATAGGGGCTGGAGTGGGTCTCTTCCTATTGTGAAAACAAGGGTAAATGTAACTGCTGCAGATGACCACCTGCGGCTACCCTGTATAAAAAGTGGCGAACCCAGGGAAGGAGGAGTTCAAGTCTGTGGCCCTGGAACCAGGACTGAACATGCCACCCTCTGGCTGAATCACAGCCACCCAACCATCAACTCTCCCCAACATAACCACAAGCCAGGAAACCCAAACCACTGCAGTAAAACCTGGTCTGGACTAAAAGCCCAAAGAGCTGAGCAGAGGCAACCACAAAGCTGCTAAACAGGAGAGGTAGGTGCCAGAACACTCCTATTTCCAAGGAGCTGGCATCCCCAAATTCTCAAATACTTGAAGAAAACTACTACTAAGAAAGGCAATCGATCAACAATCAAAACCTAAAATCACTCGACTTTTTAAAAGTAAATGTTTGAAAAATTTTGCTTTAAAATGAAACTGAAACTAAAAAAAAATAGATAAGCAAACAAGATAGAGAATGGTTATTTATTTTTTTATTTTTGAGAAAGAGTCTCAAGCTTTCACCCTGGGTAGAGTGGTATGGTATCACAGCTCACAGCAACCTCCAACTCTTATGGATGGTATCACAGCTCACAGCAACCTCCAACTCTTGGGCTTAAGCAATTCTCTTGCCTCAGCCTCCCAAGTAGCTGTCATTGTTTGGCAGGCCTGGGCTGGATTCAAACTGGACAGCTCCAGTGTACACAGGGGGCGCCCTAGCTGCTGAGCTACAGGCACCAAACCATGCAGAACTCTAGTGTGCTAAGTACTTGTGTTATTTTGGGAGTGAAATGGATACATTTTATAGCTTTAATACCTTTTCCGGGGAAGTCAATACTGCCTCCCTTGCAGTCAGGTTGGAGCTGTGTGACTGAGTTCTAGCTAACAGGGTGTTATTATGGCTTAATCATAGAATCATAGTTGCCTGCACTTTCTGCCCCTTGTGTGGCAATCATGGAGATTGCTTTTTAATATCTCAAGTGAAGGAACCTAAATCTCAGTCACTGTTGTAGAAGATTCACCTGGGAGTCACCCACCCAGTGTCAGGGTCTGAGGCTGCCATTGGAGTTAGCAGTTACAAAGGCCATTGGTACTTACCCTAAGACAAATCAGAAGTGGTACCTCAAAGCAAACTTATAGTTTTTCAAACATGTACTAAAATCCAAAAATATTGGAAGTAAGTTAATTTTTAAGGAAGTAGAAAGTAAAGCCTAAGAAAATAGAAAGAAACAAAGATAATACCAGAAATCAAAGGAATAGTAGAAGATGGATAACACCAAAAAAATGATCCTCCAAATGAGACAGAAGAGGTATTTAAGCAATGTTAGAAACAAAAATAGGACAAAATTATAGTCATAGAATAGATTGAAATACAATGCCAATGAGTTTCAAAACTCAGATTAATAAGTAGAAAAATACAAAATATTTTACATGGACTCAGAAAAAAGAAAATTTAAATTAATGAGTAGTTGTCTATGTGAGTAGGGGTTTTTTGGTATCTTTCAAGCGTGGCTACTGTGCACAAAAAATTTAATCAAGTGCTACCTTGGTTTTTAAAGTTAGACTTCAACTTATTAAAGTCATAAATTTAACAGCTTACTTCTTTCCTGTTCTATTCTTGGATCTTTTTATATCCTTCCTAACTAGATTTAAATTAAGTCCAACTGAAGTGTGTAAACTTCATGTCTCATCTGTCTCCAGACATAGATCTAAGGTCATTTAAAATCATTAAAACAATTGAGTCAGTAATCAAAGTCTTCTGCCCGCACAAGAGTTTAACCGAACCTTCACTGACGTTCTCTCTTTATAAACTGTTTCAAAAGACAAGGAAAGGGGAGGGGAAACAAACTTTCCAATTCATTTTTTGAGGCTGTCATAACCTAATACCAAAACTAGGCAGTGACAGTACACTAAAAGAAAATTACAAATCATTTTTTCTTAGGAGCACAAATATAAAAGTTTATAGTTTATATATTAACAAGTTAAAGCCAAATGTGTTATAAAATTTGTCATAACAGAGTAGAGTTTATTCCATGAATGGAAAATCACCACTAGAAAGATCTGTCAGTAACATTTAGCACTGTCAAGTAGACAAGCAGAACCACCAGGCAGCACATATAGCCTGTCCACAGCATCATTTTGAGAGTAAACTCATGGTGGGCACAAAAGCAGGGACAAGTATGTTCTTGTCCACTGCCCATCGCATGCTGAGCAGTGCCCATTATATACAAAGATTCAACATTAGCCTCTGAGAAAAGGATCCTGGCCTTGAGTCATGGGAAGAGTCAGCCACTCACCCAGTGAAATCAGGGCGTGTGGCTGTATGACAGGGCGGAGACCTCTAGCTCTGCTCTTCCACCTCAGCACTCATTAACACTGATCACTCTCAAAGTTGCACATGTTGGCATAGACGTGGAGAGAAGGGAATACTTTTACACTGTTGGTGGGATGGCAAACTAATACAGCCTTTATGGAAAGAAGTACGGAGAATCCTCAAAGAGCTAAATGCAGACATTCTATTTGATTCTGTAATTCCATTACTAGGAATCGACCCAGAAGAAAATAAATCATAGTATCAGAGGAACATTTGCATTAGAACGTTTATTGCAGCTCAATTCGCAATCACCAAGACATGGAAGCAACCCAAGTGCCCATCAACCCATGAATAATATGTATATCATGGGATACTATTCAGCTATAAAAACAGATGGTGACTTTACATCTTTTGTATTTACCTGGATGGAGCTGAAACACACTCTTCTTTGTGAAGTGTGTGGAATGCAAGAATGGAAATGCAAGTATCCAATGTACTCAATACTAATATAAATCTAATAGAAAAACAACTACATGCCCATTGGAGAGAATAATACAAGTAGATTCAAGTGAGGAGGGGAGGGAAGGGGGAAAGGAGAGGAGGGAGGGGGATTGGTAAACTCTCACCTGATGGACACACTGAGAGGGTCTACAGCACACACCCAGAATGGAGGGCTCAGCTGCCTCAACTACAACTTGAACTTTACCTTAGAAACACAAATAATATAACCTAATCATCTGTGCCTTCATATTAATCTGAATTCAAAAAGAATAATAAAAAAAAAAGACTGATCACTCAACCACTGGCATATATCCATGGAGCTCTACTAAAGACTGAGTATTTCTCTAGGAGGCAAATAAAGTAAGATTATTAATAGATTAAGACATTGATATGATGGTGCAGCACTCAACTGAAAGTGACAAAGTGAGACTCTGTCTCAAAAAATAGATAAATAAACAAATATTTTTTAAAACATAATTTGCATAAATACAGAAAAATCCATAAAAGTCAACACTTAGTTATGTTTGAAAATACTTTTTTTTTTTTTTGCAGTTTTTGGCCGGGGCTGGGTTTGAACCCACCACCTCTGGCATATGGGGCCAGCGCCCTACTCCTTTGAGCCACAGGCACCACCCTGAGAAAACCTTTTTTTAAAATTCACCTTATCTTATGTAATGAAAAAAACTATGAAACCAGGATTAAAGGAAAATTTCTCAATCTAAGAAAGGGCATGTTTAAAAAAAAAAAAGTAAATTTCCTAATAAACTTTAGCAACATTGTCATCGAAGTCAAGAATGAGATATGAATGCTGCTGGCAGCCTGCACCATTGACATTATGCGGATAGCCTCAGCCACGCTAATGAAGTCATAAATAAAAATATAAGAATTAGAGGCTCGGTGCCTGTGGCTCAAGTGGCTAAGGCGCCAGCCACATACACCTAAGGTGGTGGGTTTGAATCCACCCTGGGCCCGCCAAATAACAATGACGGCTGCAACCAAAAAATGGCTGGGCATTGTGGCGGGCTCCTGTGGTCCCAGCTACTTGGGAGGCTGAGGCAGGAGACTTGCTTGAGCCCAGGAGTTGGAGGTTGCTGTGACCTGTGATGCCATGGCACTCTACCCAGGGGAACACCTTGAGGCTCTGTCTCAAAAAAAAAAAAAAAAAACAGAATTAGAAAGGAAGAGAAAATTATCCTTATTTCCAGACAAAATTATCTGCACAGAATATCCAAGACAATATATAAAAATATTTCAAACTACTCAGAAAGCGTAAGAACATTGCAGGGTATGATCAATATGTAAACATACAGAAACGTGTATACAGTATTTGTCTTAGTTTTGGCTGACATAACAAATCACCATTGACTAGGTGGCTTAAAAACAACAGAAATTTCTTTCTCACAGTTCTGAAGGCTGGAAGTCAAAGACCAGGGTGCCAGCATAGTCGAGTTCTGGTGAGAGCCCTTTTCCTGGTTGCCAACTTCTCACTGTGTCCTCATATGGCAGAAAGGGGCAAGAGAGCTTTCTGGGGCTTCTGTCCTAATTGCTCTTCTCATGATTAAGTCATGAGGGCTCCATTCTCACGACTTAATCACCCTCCAAAGGCCCCACCTCTCAACACTATCAAATTAGGGGGTAGGAGTTCAAAATGGGATTTGGGGGTTTAAACACTCAGTCTGTAATAGCATTTCTATATGACAATAAGATAGATTTTAAACACATACATATTAGCAGAAAAAATAGATATATAATGATAAATGAAAAATGAAAAAAATCTAGAACCTATAATGTAATGCTTATATGAAGAAAATTACTGAAATTATTGGAGGACATTTAAAAATACCTAAATAAGAGTAGGCAAAATACCATGTTCATTGATTGTGAAATGAAATAAACATTTCAGTTCCATCCAAACTAATTTACAGCTACACTTTGTTCAAGTGTACCTGTAGAGGTGTGTTCCTGCCCAGTAGTCTTTGGCTGGAGGACATTGACAGAGATATCGATATGTATCTTACATATTTTATAAACAGTAGATAGTTCTGGCATCCAAATAGACTAATAAATAAAATGAAACTGAAACAGTCCAGAAACACACCACAGTTAGAACAAAACTTGATGATTGACAGAGGTGGTATTAGTATACATCAGTGAAAAAGGGTAAAATCTTCAATAATCACTAACAGGACAGTGGCTCTTCCATATTGAAAAATATATAATTAAATTCTAACCTTAGGTCATTATACAAAGATAAATTTTCAATTAATTAATAATCTTAAAGTAAGATGCAAAGATCAAAATCTTATAGAAAAATAGAGGGGATTCTGAAAGACATTTTTGTCAGATACAAAAAAATACAGGGGGCTGGGCATGATGGCTCCTACCTGTAATGCTAGCACTCTGGGAGGCTGAAGTGGGAGGATCCCTGGAGCTCAGCAATTCAGGACCAACCTGAGCAAGAGTGAGAATCCATATCTACTAAAAATAGAAAAATTAAGCAGGCATAGTAGCTGTATTCCCAGTTACTGGGGAGGCTGAGGCAGGAGGATCACCTGAGCCCAGGAATTTGAGGTTGCTGTGAGCTAGGCTGACACCATGGATGGCACTCTAGCTCAGGCTAGACAGAATGAGAGTCTGTCTCAAAAACCAAAACCAAAAACAAAACAGGGGAATATCTTTGTGATTTGAGATAATATTATTTCCTAAACTAGGCATAATACATAAAATGTACAGTTTGCTGCATTCAGATTTATAACTCTGCACTGTAAAAGACCCCACAGTACAAAAGAAGCCACAGATTAGCCAGTGATATTTGAAGGTGTGGACCAATAAGGAAGGGGCATTACCTGCATACTACAGAATGCCAGCAAAGTCATTAGAAAAAGACACACAAAAATGGTCATACTATCTATCTTGCAAGATAAAAACAAAATTAGTTTCCAATGTAGGTGTGCTAAACTTGGAATTAAAACCGTTTAAACTTGTACATATCTATTTTGGGTCCCCACCTATACTCCCATACCAACGGTAAGAGAAATCAACACACCAGCCAGAAGGGTTTGGGGAAACCACTGCTTTAGATTCCTCCTCTACAGTGTCTCCTGTGTCCCTCCCAACCGTCCTCTCTGCCTTGTCCATGCAAGTCCTTATCACTTCTTTTCTAGACTATTGCAATATCCTCCTACCTGGGCTTTCCAGACCTGAGTCTCCCTCTCTGGTCCCTCCTTAGTGTGCTAGTAAGTTGAGCTTCCTAGAGAACAGCTCTGGTCCCAAGAGTAAAGCCTTGACCCCTCATCCTGGCATTCACCACTCCCACAGTCTGGCCTACCCTGTCTCTCCTTTCATCACTTTACACTCTATAGATTCAACTGGTACTCAAGTTATCTCTAAATGCCTTCTCTTTCCCCTGTACATTTTGATTCATACCATTTCCCACACTTTAAAAGAATTTTCCCTAAATTTCACCTTTTGAAATATTACGCATCCTTCAAAGAATACACAAATACCATTTTGTCCACAAGACTAAACAGTTCACCTTGTGTGTCCTCCAAATTTATCTTTCTGTGTGGCATTTAAGGCATCACGGAAATATGTCTGTGTTGTTTACCATTCCATTCTCAGCACCTAGCATATGTGAGACACTCAGAAAAGTGTGGAAGAAGCTTGGCTATCATCAGTGTTTATGCTGTGTATGTATAATGATTGAATGAATAATTTGCTTCACCTCCTTCTCAGCAGATTTTTCCTTGGAAAGCAGAAGCCATAGAATCACTATCCCCAATTTCCTGCCAACTCACTTACAAAGTCACCTGCATTGGCGCACCCCATGTGCCCTCCTCAACCTTCCCCAAATTCATCTTCTTGGCTCTGAATCCCATCCTCTCATCCCTGACAAGGGATGACTTCATCAATTTCTCACTTCATCAATTTCTTTCTTTTTCTTCTAAATTGTTAACTTCTCTTTTTCTGCTGATTCCTCATATCAGGAAAGACCAACTTCAGGTATTTACATAAACTATTCTCAAGCCAAAACGGTTGTACTAATAGGCCCTCAAGAGTAGAATCCCTGAAGATGACACTCATGCTTAGGGAAGTACAAGCAATAACTCATACATGCTGACCAGACATGACAGAATTATACTCATCCATCAATGACACAAAGAAAACTGGTGCTAATGCCACCACAACGACCCTCCTCACTCTCAACCCCACTTTCCCTCGAGATGTTCCTGATCTATGAACACCTATTAATTCCACCTGGCACCTGACCAAGGCACAGTGCACAGCCGAGGAGGCCGGAAGACCTGTATAAAGCATTAGCCACTTGGGTCTCTCCTTGTCTGGCATCTATCTTCTAAGAGCCCATGAGCTTCTTTCACTTCCTAAGCCTGTCAGCATCCTCTGCCTTTGAACGTCTGTACATGCCATTCCCTCTGCCTGAGGCAGTTTCCTTTCTTCTCCCTCCCTTTACACCTGTCTTGGTCATGACTGCTCCTTTAACACCCAGCACAGATATCACCATTTGCACATGCAATGTCTTTCGTAGAATTTCTCATGATTTGATAATCCTCATTGGATTTTTTCTTATTAATCGTCTACTCTCCCTACTGAATTATAAAACTCAGTGAGATCAGGGACTGTGTCTGTCTTGGTTACCATTTTATTCATAGCACCTAGCATATGCACGGCACACAGAAATGTAGGGAATAAATGTAAATGAATGAACTATATTAAAAACTAGTGCATTGTTATAAAGGCCTTAGGGCAGGAAAGCCTTTACAAACCTTAACAGACCAAAGGATCTTATTTAAAGTACACAATGCTAAACCCTCTTCCTTAAATACATGACATCATCTCCAGGCCCCAGCAAGAACCCCTGCTCTAGGTGTATTGTTCCTATAACTTGCAATATTCCTCAGATCTTCAGACGGAGCTACCTGTCAGTTCACAGGTAGTTCTTTCAGCCAATCTCAGATGGTCGCTGGGCCTCACATGTAGGTGACTACTTGTCTCATTAAAATTGTTTTCATCTTTAACATTCTTGTCCCCTATCAGAAGGACCTTCATTATTAAACATACTGAGGCATTCTATTTGAAGGGGAGCTTTCATACTGAAAATGGGAAGGCAAAGTTACTTTTTAACAAGTCATTGAAGATTAAATTCTGCCATCTAAGAGGTTTAGGGATAGAGTCTGGCTGAGGGTCCACAAGAAGGAGAGGAGGCCATTCCAACAATTAAGGAAAGGCTTTATTTTAAAGAAGCAGAATGGAGGAGTCAGCCCCCTCACACAATTTCAAAAGACTTTCATTAGTGTAGTTTGAATGTAGGAGAGGGGTCTCGAGAGGTGAGGGGAGTCATCTTTTTCCTGCAGAGTGAATGATGCTGTGTCCAAGGCTGATTTTAGAATCACTGCCTTCCCAAAAGGTGTTAATCTTGCACCCGGGCCTTATCTCTAGGGCCAGCCAGGACCAAGATAGGAGATATGGTGTTTCCCAGGAACACCAGCCTTGAAGCAATCCAGAAAGGTGTGGAGGGGGTTTCGGGGACCACACCATTTGATCTCTGACCTGCTGTCTCTCGCTAGCTGTCCTCCCAACCCTTTTCAGGGTTGTGAAGATTTACAGGAGTGCGGGGAGGGGTCTCCTGTGGTCATGCAATTGGGCTTCTGGCCTGCTTTCTTTCACTACCTGTCTCCCAAATGGCTGTCTTGTCGGGGTCATGAGGATCTCTTCCCTACACCATCAGTAGATGGCAGACATCAGTAGCGCTGTTAACCTAAAATCTGGGCCCCCTCACATAAATTTTGGGGGAAAAACCCTTTCACAACCATCCCACATACTACTACACCAGTCTCCCATAACCACTTATCCATATCCTTTAGTCTTATTAAACAAGAAAGGAGGGATGATAGAGGAGAGGTGCGACAGAAGGGTAAATTAAAAGGGTTTAGAGCAGAGCTGGTCTATTGTAGTTGTTTCTTTGAACTCCACATTCCTCCAGCATCTCTTCTTGGGAAGAGAATGTTTGGGAAAACATTCCAGGCTGAAATTAACAAATCTAAACGATATTCCTGAGGGTCCTGCCTGTTAGCTAGACAATGTCTAAAGCAATTTCTTGATCTGATTTATTTAGGACTGACACAGATAGGAACAGTTAAAGTGCTTAAGAAGGAGATTATAACTGAAATGACTTCTGGAAAATTAGACTGAAACTATTAAAAAGTTATTTGTACTTTTTTTTTTTTCTGGAGTTTTTGGCCAGGGCTGGGTTTGAACTCACCACCTTCGGGATATGAGGATGGCACCCTACTCCTTTAGCCACAGCGCTGCCCACTATTTGTACTTTTTAAGGTTAAAAGATGTCACATTTTAAACCCACATAGGCCTATCAAAGGATAATTCAAATCAAAATGAAACTAAAAAAATTTTGGCCCCTCCAAATCAGTGACCTGATTTATTAAAGAAAGAAGTACTCTCTGGGGAATTTGGGAGCCCAAAGAGCCTGTTGATTGCCAAGAGTGACATAGAGCGAAAAGACAAGTCTTTGGAGGCAAAAGGATTAAAACTGAAATCGTGATTTAGGATTGTATGATTTAAGTAAATTTTGTAATCTGTCTTTGCCCCTGTTTTCTACTCTGAAAAATGGTCATACTATCTATCTTGCAATGAGGAAGATCAGGCATGCTAACAGTTATGAGAAGAGCCCTGCAAATGGTGACTGTGTCTGAGAATATTTGCTACCAGCCAACTCTACCTCCCCATGAGTGAGTAGAGAGACTTAATTTTCAGTTCTACAATTACTCAGGTGCCTCTTGAGTTTGGACTGGGAAGCTGTTAGCAGCTGTTTCTCTCATGATGCTGCTGCTTCACTGTTACTTAGTCAGCTTGAAACCCTTGAAGATGTGACCTCAGATAAACATCTCGAAACATGGAAAGGCTATTACACTTTACATTCAATATTTTTGCATTTTTTTTTAGTTGAGTTTGTCCTCCCTTTTCATCTGTGCCTCTCAAAATTACTTACAGATATAACTCTTGCGCCTAACATAGAGAATTTTTCCATGCTTGCATATTTACTAGTAGGAATGAGAAGGTCTCACACCCTTAGAGCACTTGATACAGCAATTTTCCTTCTTTGGACAAATAACCCCCAAAGAGCCCAATTTTTTAAAATCAGTGCATATTTTTCTAATGAAGGAGTTGCCAAAACAAAAACTCTGATTTTTCAAATTGCTTTTAATGTCGCTGAAATCTAAAATAATTACATTGTATTGGTCTCCCTGGCTAGAGGTTTTAATAAACAAAACCTATCACCTCAATTCCAACCGTCTCTGTCTCATCACACACAGATACACATACACACACCCTGACACAGAGCCCACGTCACCACAACCAAGGAAAAATAAAGCACACCAAAGCTTATGTGGCGGACTCCTAATTAATGACCAAAACTCCTTGGAGCCAAGGTGCTGCTCTCCCAGTAGACTGCTATTCTTACATTTCTCTTTGAAAACAACAGCATGATTCATTGCACCATTCCTACTTAAATTACTTAGGTAGAAACAACAAAGCACAATGAGCAATTATTAAAAACACTTTATTATGTATAATTTGTACATGCTTCGATGTGTGTCACGGAGGGTGGTTTGGTTTTCACGTGTGATGTCATCTACCCAGATTCACCAGATCTAATTTTCATTCTGCCATGCCACATACAAAAATACAATTTTCAAACCAAAGTTCTCCTTCTTTACACAAAGGTACACAAGGGTTTGTCAGACAAATAAAACTTTTAAAAAAGGAATACTTTGCACGTGTGTCAACACCATACAAGGCATTATCCTTCACACAGTCACGCCTAATGTGTTTTTTATTTTTGAAACAGCAGGGAAAGAGCCCCTTCCCCTCAGAGGGAAAGGCAGACTTGGTTGCTAAAGCCAGATTCCAGGGGTGAACGTGTGGTCCCCGTAGGCTGGGGAGGAGGAAGCGGGAGGATTGGGGGTGTATGGAGAAGGACGGAGGTCCCTTCATAAGCACTTGAGAAGGAAGGAATTGCAGGAGGTTCCTCGGGGACAGTCGCACAGCTTCCCGATCCTGGCGCCCTTGCGCACCGCACACTGCTCCCCTGCGTCGCACTGCAAACAACGCAACGTGTGGTCAGCTGGAAGGAACAAACCCAGACTCCCAGGGGGCGCGTCTCCCAGGCAATTTGTGTCTGCTGAGAGGGAAGATTGGACCCCATCACCCTCACCAGAGGCCTTGGTTAGACCTGAAATTGGGAGAGCTTTGTGCTTATAATTACAGTGAGAGGACTTTTTAAAAAAAGAAATTTAAATTATTGGTCCCCCTCCTACTTTCTTCCAGCTTTGGGGGGGGGGAGGGAGCGTTTCCTAGCTCCTTTTCTTGCTTATCCAAAGGAAAAATATCAACTGGACCTTTTTTTCCTAAGAAATAAACAACAGACTTAGACTTTCTCACAATGCCCGTTACCCACTTTCCCACTTTGCCATCCCAGGAAGGAAGACTAAAGTGTGTGTGTGTGTGTGTGTGTGTGTGTGTGTGTACTTGTGCGCCCGATGTGTATTTTGCCTGGAACTTTCCAAGGAAGGTGACCATCCCTGAATCAAGATAGTGACCAAAGAACTTAGATTAATAAATCTAAGTTCTAAATCTAGTAAATCAGACTGTGCTCCAGAGGAAGCAGGAAGAAATTGGTGGAGCAAGGGCTCATCCAACTCAAAGAATTCTTCCCGAAGTGAAACTAAAAGCTCATCTTCAGGAAATGCTCCTTCCCACACGGATGCTAGAGCCACTTCCTGGCGCAGCTGTTCAGTTCCCCCAAACGGCTACCTTTTGCCCTTAGAGACCCAGGGGGTAAGCGCTGGCAGTGGGAGCAAATGGGGCGTTCAGATCCCTGCAAACCCAATACCTGAGTTATTTAGCCACCTTCTAAGGAGAAGGTCGCGTATAAGATTCAGGAGACACGCTTTCTCTTGTAAAAACGTGGGAAGGTTGTGACCTCAAAGCCTTACCATGGGCACTTGGCCGTACTTCTTCTCATAGATCGGGATACGTTTACTCTTGAGCTTCTTCAAGACTTCCTGCAGCGCTTCGATCTGCAACACACCGCCCCGGAGCCCGAAGTTGCCGCCTTGGCCGCGAGCCCAGCCCAGGTGCTCACTTCCAGCCCCAGTTGTAAGGATCCCAGACCCACACACGCTCTGCGAAGGGACTGCGCGGGCCGCGGGGACGCTGGAGGGATGGAAACTTCGCGAGCGCTCTCCCAGGTGCTGACTGCAGGTCGGGGAGCCGCGGAGGCTCCTGTTGCTGAGGGGCCGGGACGAGGGGCTCGCTCTCCAGACTGCCTGGAGCCCGTGGGCTCGAGACGATCTTCGGGAGGCAGCGAGTGCCCGGGCTCAGCTCCCCGCTCCCAGACTCTAGGAATGGGAGGTGGGGTGGGGGGGAGGCGTGCAAAGGAAGGGACCGCGCGGCAGCCCGAGGGGTCCGCGGCGAGGGGAATACCGACCAGCTCCTTCTCGTGGGAGGCGTCCTCCACGGCGGAGTAGATGTCCAGGGCTCGCGGCTGCAGCTCGGCGTCCTCCTGGGCGCGGGTGCCCAGCAGAGGTAGCAGCAGCAGCAGGGCGGCGCCCAAGAGGGGCAGCAGCCGCAGGCGGGGGCTCTCCATGGTGCTGAAACTCGTCGTTGCCGGGGCACTCCGCGCTC
The DNA here is from genome assembly GCA_963575145.1 of Galago senegalensis. Taxonomy (NCBI): domain Eukaryota; kingdom Metazoa; phylum Chordata; class Mammalia; order Primates; family Galagidae; genus Galago; species Galago senegalensis. The sequence continues at coordinate 22,229 of CAUYTI010089890.1, read as the reverse complement.
CCGCCTTTTATAGTGAGCCGAGCCCCCGTGCGCGAAAGAGGGAGGGGGCGCGGAAGGAAGGGGGTGTGGAGGAGGGCCTGGGTCAACCGTCTGTAGGCAGCGCTCCGCCGGCGCTTGACGTCAATGCCCGCCGGGCTCCCGGCGCCGGGGAACGAGGCTCTGCGCAAAGATGGGCTAAAGCGAAGAGAACAGGACCCCGCGCCCCCGAATGCTGTCAGCCCCGAGGCAAAGGATGCTCCCTGAGGGGCCTCAGCTGAAGCCAGAGGGGCGAAAGGTGAGGGATGGGAAGCGGGAGGGGCCCAGGAAATGGAAAATGCCTTCGGGGCAATGCACAGGCAGGAGCCTTGCTGCCCACCACCGAGCAGCGGTGCCCTCCGCCCGCCCCGCCTCGCCTCTCACCCCAGCACCTGTGTGGCACCAGGAAAAGAGAATGGCCTCAGACAGTCACGTTTGTGGAGCATCTTAGCAGCCACGCTGTGGGGTGGGGAGTCAAGTAAAGCACGTTAAAGGAGAAAGCACGGCCCTCCCCACAATGAGTTCTTTGATGGAATGAAAAGAAGAGAGGAAGGCAGACCAGGCCTGATCCACAGCGTTGTGGGGAGCGCAGAGAATAGGACTTTGGTTCCAGGCCTGGAGTTACATGACTTTGAGCAAAATAAAGAAATTCTCCAAGCCTTAGCTTGTTTTGTTTGTTTGTTTTGTTTGTTTTTGGTTTTGTTTTTGGTTGGTAGGACTGGGATTAAAAAGATACCTCACACAGTTAGCAGTACTATGAAATGAGAGATTAGGTGTGTAAAATTCTTGGCCCTCAGCACAGTAAACTAAGACTCCCTGTTCCTCCCCTTTCAACTGGGAGGCTGCCCAGGTACTGTGTGCAGTATCTCAGCTTTTACTTGGGGCAAATTCACCCTCCCCCAGAACCCTTCCTAGCCACCACCTGCCCCTGGCATCCAAGAAGCCAGTGTAGAAAAAAAGTAAAGGAGTCCCCTGATTAGGGAACTATCTCCAGAGAACAGATGTCAGTGGTGATCCCGGTCCTCAGTAACATCTGAAAACACTGGTTTCTATTCATTTTTTTTTTAAACAGTCTCACTTTATCACTCTATAGAGTGCAGTGGCGTCATAGCTCACAGCAACCTCAGTCTCTTGGGCTCAAGTGATTCTCTTGCCTCAGCCTCCCAAGTAGCTAAAACCACAGGCCCACCACAACACCGACTATTTTTAGAGACAGGGTCTCTTTCTGAGGCTATTCTTGAACTCCTGAGCTCAGACTATACCCTCCTTGGCCTCCCACAGTGCTAGGATTACAGGTGTGAGCTGCTGCACCCAGCCCTGGTTTTCATTTTTTTAAGGTTAGGGTCCTTACAGCCTGAATGCAAATGAAAGTTTCTATAGACATGATGCTTTTCCTCTTACACCAGAGACCAGTCCCACCTGCTTGCGCCTCTGGCTTCTTTCGCCACACCCTCTTTCCTTCCACTGCTCCCCAGTCCTGGACAGGTACCCCGGCTACTTAATATCTGTGCCTTAATCTCCACCCCATTTTCTCTTGCCTTTCTCTAATCCACAATTCTCCACCAGCCAGAGTACTTCTCCCTAATTTATACTAATAGCTAATAGTATACTAGAAATACTAATTTATACTAATAGCTAATAGTATACTAGAAATACTAATAGTATTTCTCCCTAATTTATACTAATATACTAATACGTCCATCTTATTAAGCACTGAATCTAAATTCCTCACCCAGCCTTGCAAAGTATTACATGATCTACACCCTGTCCCCTCCTCATGTTCTACCACTTTCCCCAGACACCTCCACTCCAGCCTCACTGACCTGTTGGTCCTCTAACAAACCAATTTCACTCCTACTTTAATACCTTTCTACTTCCCCTACCTGGAAAGGGTCTTCCTGCATGTACACAACAGTTCACTGCTTCTTGTCATTTAAATCTCAGTTTAAATGTCTATGCCTAATCGATCTAAAGTATCTACCATTTTATTCCCCCACAGATATATTGCTTAGTGGATGGTGTGGGTCATTAAAATGGTTCATAAATAATATGTATCTGGCTACCTCAATTATCAAGTATTAAATTGTTACTCAAATGCACACTGTGAAGCAATTCGAGAAATAATGTCTCTTATGATGAATAACATACATATTAACAGCATCAAAATATTTTGCTTTGGGGTAAATCCAACTTGGAAATGTATCCAACACCTCCCCCAGATCTGCTTTTCACACATACCTTTTGATTCTGCGCAAAAAAAACTTCAGCCGCAGCACATTTTACTGTTTAAACCTTGCAGAGACGTATTGGCTCTCATTGCACAAACCATTTCCAATGATCTTAAAAGTATTGTAAGCCTAGGAAGAAAAATTACCCGAAATAAGATTTTACCCTATCCTCATTCAAGAATGTGGGCATTCCCAATGCGATGCTTTTTCTTGAATTTTATTCTACCCAGACACAAACAATAGCTTCCCCTTTTAGCTACTTCCATGGGAAAAAATCACCACAGGTCAAATCCTGCTGATATTGGGCTGGTGTTATCTTCATGTAAGGAGGGTACCACATTTAGTTGAAGAGATAGAGAAAGGATTCTCTGACAATCCTGTGAAACAAGCCAAGAGTATCTTCGTGACTTACATTATCAAAATGTTTTTTTTTTTCATCTTGACCAGAATGACTTTATAAATTGTCTTTAGGAAGCAAGGTATAGTAAAGCTTAAGATATTTTCTTCCCAAAGACAACACATGTAATTTAAAACTAGAGAAGAGACAAAAACATGAGGTGTTCTACAGTCTTTGCATTATGCACTGCAGAATTTGTATATTCTTGCTACTCTATAATGACTTCATTAGGAAGGAAAGTTCACTTTTTCCTTTTTGAGACAGTCTCACTATGTCACCCTCTGTAGAGTGTCATGGTGTCACAGCTCACATCAACCTCCAACTCTTGGGCTTAAGCGATTCTCCTGCCTCAGCCTCCCAAGTAACTGGGACCATAGGCACCCACCACAATGCCGGCTATTTTTGTTGTTGTTGCAGTTGTCATTGTTGTTTGGCTGACCTGGGCCAGGCTCGAACCCGCCAACCTCCGTGCATGTGGCTGGTGCTGTAACCACTGTACTACAGGTGCTGAGCCAGAAAGTTCACTTTTGATGCCCCTGAGCAAGTAAAGAAATATTATAACTGTATTCGATCACTACTTCTCATGACAGATTTGGAGAAAGGAGCCAGGTCAGCTCACAAAAAAGCAGCAATGACCAGGACACGTCTTTGGAGATTTACTGTGAACAAACCTCCCTTAGCTACCCACCCCCCCTGAGATAGAGTAGGCCTCCAGTTCTGTTCTTTTAAATAGCTCAAGTAGAGAAATCTCATCAGCAGAAAGCCAAGGAACTAGTGCCAGTAGGATCTACTTATAACTTACTGCTATCTGAGAAGAAAATTTAAAAGTCTGGGAAAACCTCTTCTTACTCACGTCCAACTCTTGGAGTTCAGAACCTTTTACTGTAAAAATAATTCATTAATTGATTTGTGACGTGGCAAGAGAACAGAGATTACTTTGGTTTTTTGGTCTAAAAAGATCCTTTAAAATATAGGGGGCTGATCAATATTGCTTAATGAGAACTTCAGAGCCCCAACATGAGGATATCATAGATACCAAAATGATATTTTTCCCAAGCTCCAGTAATTCTCCCTTCCTCCGTTCTTTAATTTTGAATTATTTCTTTTCTGATCTAGCCCCAAATGACACTGGCCTTTTAGGCTATCATATTTCTCTCATGTCTGACTATTTTGTTATCCATTAACCCTCTCTCCATTTCCCCACCTCAGCCAAGTTTTGTTCAACGGTAAGACTTCCGCAGTCTCATTGGCTTCCTAAACATTTATATTTAAGACTGTTTCTCCATTCCTGCATTAGCTGCACATTCCTCTAAGTTAAACATCACTCTGTTCTCTTTGGTACACATTCGTAATCACTTAGCTGACATCCTTTTCATTTCTACAGCTCTCCACCTTCCCTGCCTCCTGAAGACAGATTAATTCCCATTGATGTTTATCCTCTGCTTATTTCCAAGCCATAGCCTTCCGAGGGAGCTATTATTCACTATGTTCTAACTAAACATCTTCATCGCTATCTGAAAGAAAATAATCTACAAGTAAAGGACACTTGGAGCTGGTGCTAAATCGGGAGGTGTTGGAGATGTGGTAGGAGACAATATGTACTTTACAGACCGCCTCTGAAGGAGCAAAGCAGGGGAAATGAGACAAAGCTTTCCGGGAATATTTTTAAGCTTTCAATTTCAAGATTCAGTTTTAAAAATCATTCATCAATTCATTTAAAAATGCCCTATGTGTCCACAGCACTGCTCAGTATTACAGGGCCTGCTGAAGCCAGTTCTTGCCCTTAGGGACCTTTGGGTCTAGCCATGTCCACCTATGCCCATAAACCAACAGCTCAGTAGGTGACAGTCCTAAGAGAGAAAAAGGAGCCAAGACAAGTCAGAGATTAATTCTGTCTTGAGAGGGGAAGCATCAAGGAAAAAAATATGACATCCTTTGAATGAGCAGCTAGGCCTTAGAGGATGGGTGGGGTTTTAACGAGAATAAATGTCCCAATCTGGGACCTTTGGGGGCAAGTGCACAGCAAGTCAAGACCCAGAGGCAGGACATCTGGGGCAGCACTGAGCACTCTGGGTTGCTGGAAAGTAGGGTGCGTAGGAACATAAGAGATGGGGGGATGTAATGAGAAATAAGACTGGAAAGGAACATGGAGCAGAAAAAATCCAGAGCAGCAAGACAGAGTTCCAATTTTGGATTTAATGAATGGGGGATAGAAGCATCGGTGAACCCAAAAGATTTCGTTTTTCAAATACTGATGGTAAAAACAAGCTGTGGACCTAAAAAGTCTAGCCTAAGAAAAGTGTCCCCTGTCAGATATAGGGAGGTAGGACTGACAAGGAGATAGTTGCCCGAGGACAAGGAAACATTTCCCTGGATCCCAGTGCAGCACACCTGGCTAGGGTGGCATAGCCAAACTGCACTTCCTGTCCACAGCTACCCACGTCTTGTACTCTAACTTCTCTGGATCCAGACCTACAGGTTCGAGTTAATTTCTCAGCTTGGTATCTAAATTTCTCATAATATTGTCCTGGTTGTAATTTCAATCTTGTTTTCTTCCACTCCTGACCAGTCCCATCAGGTACATATCTTTTATTTTGCATATGCGCCATCCTTATTTTTTAATTTTTCACTGAATTAGAGGAATAGACTAGGTTATGCTGCCCTAACAATCCCAAAATCTCAATGACTTTAAAAAAAAAACCCACAAATCTATTTCTCTATCATGTTATATGTGTATCAAGAGTTGATGGGCTGGGTATGGTGGCTCATGCCTAGCACTCTGGGAAGCCAAACCCAGCAGATCCCTTGATCTCTAGAGTTCAAGACCAGCCTGAGCAACAGCAAGACCCCATCTCTACTCAAAATAGAAAAACTAGCCAGGAGGGGCAGCAGGTGCCTGTAGTCCCAGCTACTTGGGAGGCTGAAGCAGGAGGATCACTTGAGCCCTGGAATTTGAGGTTGCTGTACGCTATGATGGTAGGACTGTAGCTGGGGGCAACAGAGTGAGATTCTGTCTCAAGAGATAAAAAGAGTTGATGGAGTATCCTGTTCATCACAGTCGCTCAGGAACCCCAGACTGACAGACTAGCCACCATCTTTAAAGTTGCTGATTGTGTTCCAAAGGGAAACAAAGAACTCTGGATAGTCTTGAATAAGGAATTAAAAGCTTTAGCCTCAAAGTGATACAAATATAGAACAGCCTTAATGGTTACTATGGGCCTCTGCCTTTCTCCATACCCTTCCCTACACCTTGAATGTCCTATGCTTTGGACATCTAAAAAACTCACGCTTTAAGACACATCTCTGAAGCCTTCCACTTCTCCAACCCACCACCGGTCTGCCTTGCCTTGTTGCTACAGATCTGTATATGCATATTTATTGACATGTCTAATAAAGTCTATCTCACCTGCTAGACAAGGAGATCAAGGAGGACAGAGAAGGGATCTAATCAACCTTGTATTCCCAGTATTTATCATGGTGCCTGAAACACAGATGTGGAGGGAAAATTTAATTGCTATGAAATAAAAGATAACCTGGGACACTACCTAGATGATCATTCAGTAAAGCATGAGATCTACCAAAGGACAGATTTACCAAGCAGATTAGAAACACTGTCAATTTACTATCTAGAAACACCGTTATCATCTCTATATTAAGAAAATAAAAAATGTGCCAGGAAGGGGTGAATTGTTTAACAGCTAGTCGGTTTCATAAGCAGGATGATTTCTGGAGTCCGGAGTGCAGACCCACCAGTTCCCCTAACAACTAGGTGCATTTCAGTTGCAAGATAGAAAATCTTTCCCAAATGCAACCCTTGCTGTGTTACTAGGGAAAGGTGTTGTCTCCACACTCATTTCACAGACTTCTGTGCTGCTTTCCTCGCACGCTCTATGGTGCGATATGGAAAGAAAACTGGAACAGAGTCACATCCTAAAGAATCCTGGGTGTAAGCTTTGTCCCTGATCCCCAATCTCCAGAGTGTTTCTGTGACTTAGATCGTAGACTTGGAAGTGATTCCTGTGCCAGGCAGCAGTTTGGTTTTGATGGCACCTAAGGTCACTTTTTAAACCACAATTTTCGGATTCTTCTCTCTTTTTGAAACTCATCTATGCGAAGTCAATTTCTTTTGACATAAACTATAACCTCAGGAGAAACAGAATACCATCTGGCGTGATCCAAAGAGGCAGGGCCTGAGGGCAAAAGTATATTTTATAGGAAGAAAGATCGTCAACTGGTCTCTCCTTTATTTAGGGGATCTCTGGCCCTGACATTTATCTGCTGTGCGTCAGCAGGAGTATAATCTGGTTCTGGTTTTAACAATAGATCCATCACTTTGGCTTGGCTTACCCACTAAGTCAGGGTCTGACCTCTCCTGCTCTGCAGGCTAGATGTATTGGCATTCAGAGGCTCTCTGTACTTCCCACCAAGCTTCCTCTCCAAAGCCAGCCTGGTGAGGCCTGACAGGTGGGTGGGCTAGCAATCATTCCTTAAGCTCCTCCAACATTTGCAAAAATCCCATGGGGACTGCGCTTGTTGCCCAGGAAGATGAGCTTAGAGTGGGACTTTGAGGAGACTGAAGCCTGGAGAATAGCAGGTTTGCCCAAAGTCGTGTGAGTCAAGCTTCCTCTTATTATTAATTGACTGCTGTAAGACAGTTGTTTGAAAACCCAACTTAATTTTGTAAACAGGATTGTAGACAAGGGTGGGGGTGCTTGTATTTCTATACAGAAAAGCTTAGAGAGCTTAGGGAAGGCAATCCAAGCCTTCAGGTGTACCAGGGAACAGGCCTTAAAGCTACATTGGCCAGAGAGAGTTCACTGTTTGGGGGCGGATTTGGAGGTGACAACAGAGAATATGAGGATGGTAAAAACCCTCAATTTCTCTCACTGTCCCATATTCCCTTAATGTTTCACCCTTCTCTAGGAAAGACAGCTGTCAACCATACTCTCCTCTCTTCAACAAGCTCTGGGGTCTCCATACCCAGAGAAGAGAGCTGTTCCTCTCCACATCATGGAAATCTGTGGCTACCACTCCCTTTGGCCATGTACCATTTCTGTGGTACACGGTTCACAAATACTTAGTGCCCCTCTTTGGAGGGGGATTATACTTTGGGACTCTGTTGAACCCACATGTGACTACATGACTGGCTGTGGCTGATGACATATACACATACAAGTAGACATACGATGTGTCCTCCCCATGAGGGAGTTTTAAAACCCAAAGCACACTTTGCTCTTTTTCTCTTTTCCCAGAATGATTTGCAATGTTCCAGATAAAGGCCACTCTGTCAGCCTGGGTTCTGGACAGTTCTAGAAGGAGGAAAATGTTGAGTGTGACTACAATCAACCTTCAGTGAACATATAATATGAGCAAGAAATCAACTTTGGGGGCCATAACCCCTTGGAGTCATTTGTTACTACAGCATAACTTAGCCTAATATGACCAATACAGGTCATAAATGTCTGTGAGCCCATCAACCCTTCTCACGGATATTATTAGTCATTCACTACTGCAGAACAGATTATGGCATCACTTACTGGCTTTAGGCCTGTCTACAGTGGCTCATGCTATAATCCCAGCATTCTGAGACAGGAGTATCACTTGAACCCAGCAGTTCAAGGTTACAGTGAGCTATGATTGCACTCCAGCCTGGGTAATAGAATGAGACTCTGTCTCGCAAAAACAAACAAAGAAACTTAGTGGCTTAAAACAACACAGGTTTAGTATCTCGTCATTGCTTGTGGGCGAGAAATCCAGGCATGGTTTGGCTGCCTCCTCTGCTTCAGAGTGAGTCATGAGGCTACCATAGGAGTGTTAGCTTGGGGTCGCTCACAAAGTGTGGGCTCGGGCCTCAGTCATCTCATCTCAAAGTTCAGCTCGGGCAGGAGCCACTTCCACAGTAACTTGGTGGCTGTTGGTAGAATCCAGTTTATCACAACTGAGCCTGAACTGTCAAACTGAGGCCTAATTTGCCTGCTGACTCTTGACCAGAGGCCACCTCACTTCCCTCCCAGCTGGCCTCTCCATGGAAGCCAGCACGTGAGAAGAGATTGGGAGAGCACACTAACAAAACAGAAGTCACAGTCTCTCCTAGCCTGGTCATAGATAGGACATCCCATCACCTTTACATTTTCTATTCACTGGGACCAGCCCTCTCTCATGGGCAAAGGATCACACAAGGCTGTGGACAGCAAGAGGCCGGCATCCCCAGAAACCATATTGGAAACTATCTACCACAATGACTCTATCAACAAAATGAAATCAACAAGAATCATGTAAGAAACTAAACTTGAATGGTAAGAAAGAGAATTGTGGAATTTTATAACTGGGGCTCTGAAGCCAGAAAGGTTTGAAGAAATGATACTAGAATCTGGCTCACTGCTATTTCCCCTAGACAGAGATAAGTGAAGAATTAAATAGCAATATAAGACAAATTGCATTCAACTGAAACAGAGGCTAGGACATCAATTGCCAATTGAATTCTTAAATAAATCATCTGGACAATGAGTGGATTAAAAGTGCAGAGACAGTGAGCTCTTTAGGCTGGGGCAATAAAAAAGGTAGGTCAAATGAACGAAGCTTTGAAGGGTAGAATTGTTTGAGTAGGGAAGAAGGGACAGGTGTTTTTGTCAAGGGATGGGCCAAGAAAAAACTTATTTAGGGTCACCCCAGGGGCCACACAGAAATATCAACGTCACTGCTCTTCTCTCTTCAATCTGAATTTGTCTGGTGACATCCTGCAAGACTGCATATCTCTACGAGTCAGAGATGAGACCAAGTAGAGACTCTTAAATTTACCCTTAAGGAGTGGTTCCCAGCCTGAGGTGAGAGTTCTAAATGAACTGGAAATCTGGGGGTAAAAAAACTACATATGCTTATACTCACCCCATATTTGAGGACATCTATGGAGAAGTGTAACCCAGCCGTGCTGTCTGAAAATTTGCCCCATGTGATCCTGTATAACCTCCTGATTGATGGCCACTGCTGAGGGGATCTCTGCATCATCTAGGGAGATGTCATGGAGCACACTTTGCCCTACAAAGATCTCCAAGGCCAAGTTTCCTGAGGATTCCAACACCCTTCCCTTGTAAAACATGAGCAGTTACATAGCTGAGCCAGCCCAAGTAGGTAATCAACTCACTCCCAGTTCAGCAGAGATTCCCATCATCCTCTCATTCAGATGGTATGAACACACCCCAGGGGGCTTTCAAAGAGTGCCTATTATATAGAGAAAGACCCCCCAATAGTAAGTCATCAAGTCTTCATGAAAGAGTTATTTATTTTCTCCTTGAGCAGAAGTTATGTTCCCAGTTCTGCAGGTGAAAACTGATCATTTAAGTAACTGGATCTGGGGCCCCAGGCAAGTAGGAAGGAGATTGGATACAGATCCTCTGAACACCTCCTGTTTTTTTTTTTTTTAATTTACTTTGTCCCTCCATTGCATGTCAACCTTATTTTTTAAGAGAAAATGAGAAAAGGGAGCAGAAGAGAAAGAGAAAATAAAACTTGAATTCTAAAAAAAAATTTAAATATTATACAAGATATTCTCTAATGATCAAGATCCTTCTTGCTCCTTGAAAAAACAAGGTTTTTTTCCATCAGAAGCTAGAAAAAAATGTCAGGTTGGATCTTTAAATGCAAGCGTTGACTTTCCAAATGCGACATCAGACTGGCCGCTTTAGGATGAAGACCTTAAGCTTTGCACTGAGACCTGCCTTGGATCCCAGCAGGGATCTTCACCCGGAGTGGACAAGAGAGGCCCCCAAAGCCTTTTGGCAGATGGAAGAGCAAAAGTCTCACCCCGTGCAGACGCCACCATGCCTGACTGAGGAACAGGGACCCGAGGAGTCACAGCTGTGAGTGTTTATGATGCTTTTGCCCACATGCAAATGTCATTTTCTGCCATTTGCTCTCTTGACCAGGGTAGCCCTGGATGAAGACATCACTAGCGGGGATGGCCTTTGTCCAGTGCCCTGCAGTGGGGGTTGGAGTGGACGGTAGCTGTGGCTTTGCCCTCGGCAGCCCTCAGACAGCCACAGAGGCCAAGCTCCCCCAGTGCTCACTGGTGACATTTCTCCTCACGGGGTGGAAAAGATTTCAAAGAAAGCTATCACATTTGGGGTTGTAATTGCTGTTATTACTATGAGTTTTACTTCTGAAGCAAGTGTGCGCCTCCCTAAAAAAGCAAGCAGCTTCTGAGTGTCCTTACCCGTGTCCTGGGACTCTTACAGTCTGCTGTCTGATAGTTTGGATGTTCAGAGCATTTCAAGGGAAAAGGAAAATAATTCTGTTTCTTTCTCATCTACTCTCTTTACCCAGAATTCTGTAAAAACACACCTGAGTTTTGGAGGCCTGGACATAAAAGTCACAAAGACCCAGGTACCTGTAAGTCAAGATGAAGTGAATGGGGCTTCCCACGAGGTGCTAGGAGCTGAGTAAAAGGGCCACTTTGCATATAAGACCCAGGAGCCCATTCCTCTGACAGAGACCAGAGGCTGGAGTGCTGTTTATGGGGAAACCCTAAGCAGAAGCTCCCAACTTGGCAGCAGATTAGAACCTTCTGGGGAGCTTCTTAAAAACTACTGGTTTTTATTTCACCCTTTCTATGATCGATTTGGCCCTTCTGGTGCCTACACACGCAGCATCAGCTGGGCATTTGCGTCTAGCTAAGAGTTACAAACTCAGACTTCTCCAAAGGCTGGCAAGTAAGTTAAGGGCTAAAGAGGGCCAGATACAAGGCAACGAAGAGTGGGAGAACTTCTAGCTTCCCCAAAGGACATGGATATTTGGATTTTTATGCGAAATCTCCCAACTTAAAAAGATGCCCACAATTCACTTAAAATGAGTCGCTTTGAAGATATACAAGGAGGCTCGGCACCTGTGGCTCAGGTGGCTAGGGCACCAGCCACATACACCCAAGGTGGCTGGTTCGAATCCGACCCAGGCCCACCAAACAACAATGACGGCTGCAACCAAAAAATGGCCGGGCGTTGTGGCGGGCGCCTGCAGTCCAGCTACTTGCCAGGCTGAGGCAGGAGAATTGCTTGAGCCCAGGAGTTGGAGGTTGCTGTGAGCTGTGATGCCACGGCACTCTACCCAGGGGGACAGCTTGAGGCTCTGTCTCAAAAAAAAAAAAAAAAAGAAGATATACAAGGCAACAGGCTCCCACCTGAAGCATTCCCTATGCTCAGCCCCAGGTGACTCAGTCCCTCTTTCTCTGCAGGATAAACTAGTAAGACAGAGGAAAGAAAGAGCTTGTCCGCAGAACTTGATTGCATGACATGGTAAACATTGGCCCCACACGGTCTGGGAGCTGCTGGTTTCTCTTTTAAACACTTCTTTAACAGATGGTCAACAAGACTTTGGTTTCAGGAAGGGCATAGGAATGTTCCCATGACCAAAGTCGGTGGCCCTGGCCCTAAAAAGCTTCACCAGGGCTTCTTAGAGATATGCCACTGGGTCCACGACGTTAGAGGGAACCCAACAAAAATAAGGAGTGGAATAACTAAACTGCCCCCCAAAAGATTGTTGTGGGCCCTTTTTGTTAAAAAAAAAAATCACAAATCAGAGAGAGTACTGTGTGGGAAGGAACACAGCACTGAAGCCAGACACTGACCCACTATATGACACTGGGCAAACCAAACCATCGTGAGCCTCAGACTTCACATCCATAAAATGGGCAGAAGAATACCTTCCCTGTGGAGTTGTGATTATAGATATAATGAATAAAGTGCCGGACACACAGCAGACACTTCACAAATTCCCACACAACCACTTTGTCCCTTGGTAATCTAATTAAAGCCTCTCAGAACCCTCACAGTTGGTGAGTCCAAATATCTAACTTAATTATTAATGCCCTTTTGTTTTTCTGCAATACCAGACAACTACACATTCAATCTGCACATTTATGGGATAAAGGTAACATGCCTCCTTCAGACATAGCTCTTCCTTCCTGCCAGCGTCACACCGAGGTCCTCCTGATCCCTGTTGTCTTCTGAATTCCGCCTACCTTTCCACATGCCCTAAGTATATCAGAGTATTACTATAGCACTCACTGCTCAGCACCCCAACTCAGCAATCTGCATATGGTTGCCTCACGCAATTACCCTTAGGGAAGGGATTGTATGTTGCTCATCTTTGCATCCTCTATAGATACAGGAATGTCACCCAGGACACAAATGTCACCCCAGGCACTTTCTCCCAGCCTTGGTATGCAGAGCCCCATCATGCCTCCAGGACCCACTGCCAGTTCCAGGAACACGTTTCCCATCTTGGTGGGCTTTGCATTGAGCAAAGCAGCTACAGTCATGGCTCCCATCTTCCGCATCTGTCTACCTTCAATTTAAAGCCACAAACATGTAGTGACTCTTATCTCCAAACCTCCTCCTAAAGCCCTGGGGAGGAAAAATTCATTCGCAGCCCTTTGTCCAAGCTGTCCCCAGTATTAGGATGGGGTATCAAGTTCGCTTGAGGGGATGACATCTCACCAGTAAACTGCTTTTTATTAATATTAATATTTCTCTGCTCTGTATCTCTCCCTGGAGCCATCTCTGATTCAGAGTCCTTTGTCCAGGGATGGAGTGGGTACGACTGTGAACTGACATAACTGATTATTTTTAAACAAAGAATTTTTATGGCCCAATGGATCCCCTTCAAAAAATGCAATCTGGGGGCCATACAAAGCCCAGAGGTGTGGGACCTGCATGGCTTTCGTTGGAAGGTCCAGTGCAGTTTACGTAATCGACAAGCAGCTATTAAGCCCTGTGCACCCACTACAAACACTTCTCTGCCCTCAAGCCATGGCTGATCTGCTGTAAGTGTGGTGAGAGGACACCAAATAATCACAGGACAGCGTGAGATGAGCTACAAATAAGGCAAACACAGACCACTCCAAATTCAGCTCAGAGCTGCGCTTCTAGTCCCCTTCAAGTCCCAGGCTCCAATCGAGAGGCCGTAGTGGTCTTTTGGAGACAGACACCAAGTCTCATGGTTCCCTGGCTTAAACTCCTTTGGGAGTCACCTTTGCACTCAGAATGAATCCCTGTCGCCTCCCATGGCCTACCAGGCCAGGGCCACGGGTCCCTGCTGATGGAGTCAGCTTCATTCTCTCCCGTGTGGCGCATATGCCGGGCTGTGGCCTCGGCTAATCTGACTTCATAGCACTCCCCTCACTCCCATCTACTCCTGGGAGATTTCTTCCCATCCACCCTCTCAGTCTTTTGCTCTGGTGTCACTTGCCCTTTGCTATTCTTTATCACAGAACTCATTTCCTTTAGAGCCCTCATCACTGTCTGACACGGATTTGTTTGCATGTTGTTATATGTTTATCTTCCTCCTTAGGCTGTAAACTCAGTGAGGGCAGGGGTCTGGTGGGACTAGGCCAGCATCTGGTGCAGGGACAGAGTGTGCCCAGAGTGCAGTTCTGAAAGAGGAAGTGAGTGCAAGGTTAGCACAGCAGGTACGATGACTCCCCATGCCCCCAGACACATCCACCAATATCTCCTTGGCATTTGCATTCCTGGTTTCCCTCCCCTTCCCCCTTGAGCAGTGTCACACTTACTGGGGAGCACACCTCAGGTTCCACCGAGGGAGACACAAACTTGCCCAAGAGCTCCTCCTGTGAGGTATAATTTGGGGCTTATTCCAAGACCTTAAATTCCTGGTCCTTCACCCAAGTCGTTTCCCAAGGAAGTGTATTGGGCTTTGGCGCTGGTGCTGACCTAAGCCCACAGCAGGTCAGCCTCAGGGACAACCCTACTGCTGCCACCCAGGACATCAAGTGTGCCCAGAGCTGCCAAGAGTGCAGTGAGTGGCCATGAGACGCTAGATGACCTCACACCTGAGCTAAGCACTGGACGGTCAGTGCCATACAGGAAATATTCCTCAGAAGGAAATGGCTGATACTCTTGCCCAGGGATCAAACTGGGCTGAAGAAGATGTTGACAGTGCCTACTGATTGGAACCCAAGGACCATGTCCCTGAACTAAGCCTGAGTCTCACCGTCAGAGAGCGTGCTCCTCCAGAGCTGCATCCACTGGGAAATTGTAGCTCTAAAGTAGACTGCACTCGAGAATTTAAAAAGAAAAAACCTTTTACAATTGTACGTGAAGAGGTAGAGGAGCTAATAGCAAGTTTTAGGATACCATAGAGCTTGTTATTAAACAGCAGCCCTGAGGGAAAGATATATTAGTGCTGTTAGGGATATTCAATTTGCTGTGACACCAGAACCCCACTGTGTGTGCTCCTAACATAAGTTACCACTAATGGAGCCCTTACTCTGAGCAAAGCACTTTACAGGCATTTCTCATTTAAACCCACACATAGGAATTCTTCTCCCATTTTCTTTTTGTTGTTGCTTAATGTTATAGGCATTTAAGAATTTTTTTCTTTTTAGTTCAGAATATTACAGGGATGCAAATGTTTTATTTACATGAATTGTTTTTGCATTACTTGTGTCAAAGTTGTAAGTGTGCCCATCACCCAGCCAGTGTGCACTGCACTCGTTAGGTGTGATTTCATTTATCCCTGTATTCTCCTCATTCCAAATGGGCTCAGAGAGGTTAAGCAGTCACACAGCTTACGTGTGGTAGGGCTGAGTACCTCACCGCATGGCTCCTCCGTTCCTCCTGCACCTGCCTCTGTGCTTTTGGAATGTTGTCAGTGAGGGAGACAGAGGCTGTAACAGCTTGAAATTATCATCCATAGGCCAGGTGTGGTGGCTTACGCCCGCAATCGCAGTACTTTGGCAGGCTGATGTAGGCAGATTGCCTGAGCTCACAGCTTTGAGGCCAGCCTGAGCTAGAGTGAGACCCTATCTCTAAAAATAGCCGGATGTTGTGGCAGGCACCTGTTGTCCCAGCTACTTGGGAGGCTGA
Source organism: Galago senegalensis (assembly GCA_963575145.1). Lineage (NCBI taxonomy): Eukaryota > Metazoa > Chordata > Mammalia > Primates > Galagidae > Galago > Galago senegalensis. The sequence goes on along the minus strand of CAUYTI010089890.1, from coordinate 6,714 downwards.
GGCAAGAGAATCTCTTGAGCCCAAGAGTTAGAGGTTGCTGTGAACTATGAGGCCATGGCACTCTACCAAGGGTGACATAGTGAGACTCTGTCTCAAAAACAAACAAAAAATTCATCATCCACCACCAGGTTGACTTCCTTTCCCCCGTCTAGGTGGCCTCATCTCTAGTCACCTAGGCAGACGGTTCTCAAGGCTGCCACTCAAAAATGGAACAAAGCTTTGTTCTCCAGTCACCCACACCCAGTGCCTCCTGCCACACAGGACACCTGCTGCCTTGACTGTGCAGCATTAACAGTACTCGGCTCCACACAGCACACGTTTCCCCAAACCTGAAAACACTTAAAAGAAAAATTACTCCTTTTCAAAGCTCCATAGACACAGCTGAATCTAATGGACGTCTTTTAAATATAATCTAGCCCAGGTGTCTTTCCTGATGGACTAAAAATAGTAATAATTAATGTCTACTATTTGCTGAATATCTACTATGTGTCAGATGTCTTACATAGATATTTCTCTTAAATAGGTGTATCAGGAATAATGTACACCATAATAATATTATAACATGTACTCATTTAATGGATATTACTAGTGTCTTAATAGTTATGAATACGGGCTCAGTGCCTGTAGCTCAGCAGCTAGGGCACCGGCCACATACACCAGAGCTGGCGGGTTCGAATGCAGCCCAGACCTACCAAACGACAATGACAACTACAACCAAAAAATAGCCAAGCCTTGTGGTATCGCTTAAGCCCAAGAGTTTGAGGTTGCTGTGAACTATAATGTCATGGCACTCTACTGAGGGAGACATAGTGAGACACTGTCTCAAAAAAAATAGTTATGAATACAACAATAAAGTATATTATTTATCTATTTTGAATCATTAGTGAACTCAATAGTCATTGTTTCAAACTGTTATACCAATTACAGTTTAGAAAAGGGCCATGCACTGTGAAGATTAATTTATTTATTCTTCCTGACAGTACTATGTTTTGAAATCATTTTTGCATATGGGGAAACCAAGGTCCAGAGAGGATAAATAACTTGCCCAAAGTCACACAGCTTGCAGAGTGAGGTTGTGCAATGCTAAAGTTCAAACTCAAGCAGTCCAATTTCAGAGTCCACGCTTGAGACCTCTATTTTCCGTGGCTTCACATGGTTAAAGGCTGAAGGCTCAAGAGAGCAAATGATAAGTGCATGACAATAATGCAATTGTTAATAAAAAAGAAAAAGAAAAAAGATTAGTAGATCCAGACAAGAGTCAATTCCGTGACAGAGTCAAAATCACATACAATTCAATGAAACGATTTCACACACTGTGTTGAAATCAAGGTAAGTGATAAGTATTTAATGCTACATGTTATAATGATTTCCATTTTTTTAATTTACTTTTATAAATTTCAAGTTAATGTGAGGGGTACAAACAGCTAGGTTACAATGTTTGCATTTGTTAGGTAGAGTCCCTCACGTAGTTGCGCCTGCACCCCAGAGGCGTGCCATATACCCTAACATTGTGCCCATTAAGTGGGATCACACCAATCCCCCTCCCTGCCCCCAACTCAGATTGAATTGAGTTTTTCTCTTATGTGGGTGTGTATTAGATCATCTACTGGCTTCATGTTAGTCTTGAGTACATTGGATGCTTGTGATACTTTACTAAGAAGAATGACTTTCAACTCCATCCAGGTTAATACAAAAAATGTAAGGTCTCCATCTTTTTATGGCTGAACAGTATTCCATAGTATATATACCATAGCTTGTTAATCCATTCCTGGGTTGATGGGCATTTAGGTTGTTTCCACATCTTGGAGACTATAAACTGAGCTGCAATAAACAATCTAGTGCAAATTTCCTTATAATAAAATGATATTTTTTCCTCTGGGTAGGTGCCTAGTAATGGGATTTAGGGGTCAAATGGGAAGTTTAATTTGAGTTTTTTGAAGATTTTCCATACTTCTTTCCAAAGAGGCTGTATTTGTTTGCAGTCCCACCAACAGTGTAAAAGTGTCCCTCTCTCGCCACATCCGTGCCAGTGTCTGCAACTTCAGACTTTGTGACGGGGCCATTCCCACCGAGGTTAGGTGATTTGCATTACCATGTCCACTTTTAAGATGAAGCAAATACTTAGAAAATGCTTGCAGCAGTTAGAAACACTCCTAAAGGTAATTTGTTGTCACCATTTATAGAACACCTGGAGTGGTTTGTAATGTATTCACTGGTATTGAATGGGGAGATTAACTAAAACCTACGTGCAAATGAGTCTTGGGTAGGGGGACCAGACATCCCGCTTTTCAACAATTTGTCCCACAGCATTCCCGATTTTTGGAAAGAATGCACGAATGGGCGGGCGGGAGAAGAGGAAGGGAATATACGTTTTTCGGCTGCTATGTGGCTATTTCACCAGAATATGAGTTTTATATCATTTTTGTTAATTTTATAATGTTAAACTGTAATAATAACAAATAATTGCTGAGAAGTGATTATCAAGAACGGCTTATCAAAGTTTGCATTGTTGTCAGGCCCTGCCCTGCCCTGTCCCCTGCCCCCTCCATGTTGTCCCGCCTTACTGATGTTAAAATCTGGTCACCCTAGTCTTGGGGTATGTACCTAAACAGTGTAGTGCATCTGTGTGTGTGTGTGTGTGTGCATATGCAAATGCAGCCGCCTGCTCGGTTTGTGAACAGCCAGTAGCACATGGGTAGACCATGCAACGTGTCCGCTGTCACACAGTTACCCAGGTGGTGGAGCCAGCGTGGGAGGCAGATCTGACCGAAAGCCTGTGCACTGTCTATGTACGTACTCACCATCCTGCCTTTCTGAAAAAATAACTGAGAAGGGATTTCGATCGTACTTTCCTAAGAAACCCTGAATTCATGTTTAAAGCTATTTATCAAGAGGAGATAACTGACCTAATACTCATAAAGTATAATTTATCTGCTATCCTTTGATCTATTAATTTTCTATCTTCTGTGAATTCTGAATCCCCAGGGTGGCTCAGGAATCACACTGGACATCATGAAAAGGGTTACGTATTAAATTGATTGCTTTTAGTGCAAAATTCTGTGAAGTTTGCGATAAGCTTGGATTTGTGTTTTGCAGTATTTCTTTTTAGTTTACTGTAGACTAATTCATTTTTTTCTCTCTTTTTCTAAGTGGTTTATAGACTAATTCTTTTTTTTTTTCTCTCGCTTTTTCTAAGTGGTTTATTTTTAACTAAAATATATAGCAACAGAAACCAAGGAGTCTTGCAGGAAACATATCTGCAGACATTGTTATTAATTTATTGTCTATTGTTAGTCACAGAGTCACAGTGACTGACGGGGTAATTGTGACTAAGACACTGTCTACAGAACACACCAGGGAAAGCCAGGGAGGAAGAAAATAGTCAGACCTTATTATAATTGGGTCACACAGACAAACCAGATGCCTATAAGCCTTGTTCTTCCTTAAAATGATTAATCACAAAGCACAATTTGCTTTTCTTTGCCCTCAACCATCCCTTTGAGGCAAGTTTCTACACCCTCCCTTTTGCCTCCACTGGCTAGCTCATCCTGAGGTTATTCAAGATTATTTCCAAAATGTCACAGCACACATGGAAAAGAAAAATAACTGGAAGGTTAAAGATTCTGGCTGCTCCTTATCAGAACTGACCTGCCTGGAAAGAGGGATCTGGCTGCCCTAACCCCTCCAACCCAAAGAACTAGGGGGCCTGTGTGTCTCTCTCAAACTACTTCAGAGATCAGGGTTTAAGGTTAGAATTAGGGACACAAATGAACCATAGCAATGTCCTAAATTTCCATCAGCTGGGGCTGCTTCCCCTCTTCCTCTGCAACCATCCTGACGCTCGCCCTGCTTCCCAAGGAGCCCTGATGGCAGCACGTGCCCAACACTCTGAGCCCTTCACCCAAACCACATAGGAACTCTGTGAAATGCCTGCTGCTATTCACACCCTCTCCCAGATGAGGCAAAGGGAGCTCAGGTTGGAACTAATAAACCAGGCAAACTGGCTTCTAGGCCCACTAGCAAGGACCCACTTCTCCAATGTTACTGCAAGTATCTTGGCACATTGGGTAAAACAATGAGAGCAGGAGGCCAGGGACTTGGGAATTGGGGAATATCAGAGCAGGACTGACTGCGGAGGAAAAGGCTCACAGTCTGTGCCACGTGCCCCACCCTCAGGGCTTCAGGAAGCAACACATGAGCCCCCAGAGCTGCCTTTGGGACTGCCATCTTTCCTCAAGAGATCTAAAGAAGAAATGGGTCCAAACCTGAATTGCCACATTTCTTTTTTAGGCTGCTGAAAGCTGCTACCCCAAGGAGGAGAGTGGAGTCTGTCCCTGGGGATGAACTTCATGAGACAGCAGAGACAGTCCCCTCTCGTGTTGAACTTGGCCCCATCAAACCAGGACTTCTGCTATTGAAGTGACGTCCTCTTCTCTGCTCTCCCTCCGTCCCCTCTCTTCCTCCTTCTCTGCAATTCTTCGTTTGACACTTTGAAATACCCCACCACGTGTTTAAAACTTAGTCTCACCAACCAGCAATTCCTTGAGCTCTTTGATATACAGACCATTAAATAGTTCTTGGCTCAGGAATAAGACTTACTCTGTCAGCCTGAAAAAGAAATACTGTTTCAACACTTCTTCCCCCTACAAATCATCACTCTTTAGTCTACAACAAATATCTATGATTAAATGGCTGCAGAATAAATAAAAAATTTTTAAAAATTAATTTTTTTGTAATAAACCCTAATTCTTAGAGCAATAAAATATGTTCATGTTGAAAATATTTCTGTAAATCTCTTTTTCTCCTGTTCAAGTTCACATGTATCACATTTGGCTAAATGCTCGATGTGGATTTATTTATGGAGTGAGGAGACTTTTAAAGTTTCCCCTGCCAAAGCCCTCCGAAATGACTATTATCTCTTAGGGACAATGTGTATCTCTGAGAAATTTTTCCATTAGGCATAGAGTGTCACCACCCTCAAATTTATTAAGTCTGTCTCTATACATGACTCTGCAAGTGGGAGAAGTATAAGGTAATGCTTTGGCACTGAACAGGCCTGGGTTTGTTCCCGAACCAGCAATTCTACACTCCCATATGTCCACAAAGAACCATGCACATAGGTGGAATTTGCACCCCGGCCTGGGTGACAGAACAAGAGCCTGTCTCTAACAGAAAGAAAAGAAAAGGAAAGGCGATGTAAAAGGTGAGAAACCTGATATGGCTTTATCAGAAGCTGATCTGTCTTTATCAGGGGAAAAAAGAAAGTCAATGCCTCCCCAAAAGTCTAAAAGATAGAAGCTAGCCTCAAATTGGCCAGTCATTCCACAAATATTTATGTGGTCCCCGGAGTGATCATCTATTGTCCCTTTGGCCCCCCAGCGTTTAATCCTCCTTCCTGTGTTTGGGAAATCCACTACTGCCAAAGTCTTGTGGAAAGTAGGGCCCCAATACTTTCCACAGAAGCTGCAAAGTCCAGACTACTCTAGATTCATGCTGATAACGCTGGGCATGGTGGTGTCCAACCTGCAGTCTCAGCAACTCGGGAGGCTGAGGTGAGAGGATCCTCTGCACCCAGGACTTTGAAGTGGTAGTGCACTGTGACTGTGCCTGTGACTAGCCACTGCGCTCCCACGTGAGTGAGTGAGATTCCCATCTCTAAAAGAAAAAAAATTTTTTTAATTTTGTTTTTGAAAAAGCCAAAGCTGGTTCAGTGCCTGTGGCTCAAGTAGCTAAGGCGCCAGCCACATACACCTAAGGTGGCAGATTCAAATCCAGCCCAGGCCGCCAAACAACAATAACGGCTGCAATCAAAAAATAGCCGGGCGTTGTGGCGGGCACCTGTGGTCCCAGCTACTTGGGAGGCTGAGGCAGCAGACTCACTTGAGCCCAGGAGTCGGAGGTTGCTGTGAGCTGTGATGCCACAGCACTCTACCCAGGGTGATAGCTTGAGGCTCTGTCTCAAAAAAAAAAGAAAGGAAAAGGCCAAAGCTGGTGAACAAGCAAATTAACTGCCTACTGAATAAAATCTGACGTTATCTCAAAGAAATTTTTTAAAAATCCAAACAGGCACCGAAGTACCTTTCACAGTGCCTAGCATCCACTCAGAAAATTATTACACATGAAAAGAAAGATAGAAAAATGCTTTGTGCAAGAAAAACAAGCTGACAGATGATGGAAGTAGAGCTTTAAAGCAGTTATTACAAATATGGTTTAAGGAAAAATATTACCATAAGAAGAGAGAAATAAAAACTATTGTAAAAGAATGATATTAAACTTCCAAAGCTGAAAAAATATATATATGATATCTGAAGTGAAAAATTCACTGGATAAGTTTAACAAAATACTAGGACACTGCCAATAAACAGATCAATGAACTTAAAGACGGGACAGAAAGCGCAGAAAACCCACACCCTCCCCCACTCCCCCAAAGACTAACAAAAACATTCGGAGCCTATAGCTCAACCAGCTAAGGCACCAGCCACGTACACCTAAGGTGGCGGGTTCAAATCCCCAGCCCGGACCCGCCAAACAACAATGACGGCTGCAACCAAAAAATAGCCAGGCGTTGTGGCCGGTGCCTGTGGTCCCAGCTACTTGGGAGGCGGAGGCAAGAGACTTGCTTGAGCCCAGGAGTTGGAGGTTGCTGTGAGCTGTAATGCCACGGCACTCTACCCAGGGGGACAGCTTGAGGCTCTGTCTCAAAAAAAAAAAAAA
>CAUYTI010089887.1:0-26446 GCA_963575145.1 Galago senegalensis | reverse complement strand
TTGCCTCCGCCTCCCAAGTAGCTGGGACCACAGGCGCCCGCCACAACGCCCGGCTATTTTTTGGTTGCAGCTGTCATTGTTGTTTGGCGGGTCCGGGCTGGGGATTTGAACCTGCCACCTTAGGTGTACGTGGCTGGCGCCCTAGCCGGTTGTGCTATAGGTGCTGAGCTAAGTTTTTTTTTTTTGAGACAGTTTTACTGTGTTGCCCTCAGTAGAGTGCAGTGGTGTCACAGCTCACAGCAACCTCAAACTCTTGGGCTTAAGTGATTCTTTTGCCTCAGCCTCCCAAGTAGTTGGGACTATAGGCGCTCGCCACAACACCTAGCCTTTTTATTTTGGTTGTTGTTGTTGTTGTCATTGTTCAGCAGGCTTGGATGGGGTTTGAACCTGCCAGCCCTGGTGTATGTGGTCAGCACCATAACCACTGAGCTATGGATGCCAAGTCGGAATGTCAACTTCTAATTCTTCGAGGATTCTCTGTACTTCTTTCTGTAAAAGTTGTATTAGTTTGCATTCCCATCAGCAGTATAGAAGTTTTCCCTTCTCTCTATATCCATGCTAGCTTTTGTAGTTTTGGGACTTTGTGATGTGGGCTAATCTTACTGGAGTTAGGTAGTATCTCAGAGTGGTTTTGATTTGCATTTCTTTGATGATTACAGATCACAAACATTTTTTAATGTGTTTATTGGCCATTTGTCTGTTATCTTCAGAGAAGTTTCTGTTTAAGTCTCTTGCTACTTACATATAGAGTTGTTTACTCTTTTCTTATTGATTAATTTGAATTTTCTGTAGATTTTAGTCATCAGACCTTTGTTGGAATCATAACATGCAAAAATCTTCTTCCTGAAGAAAATTCCGAAGGTTGTCTGCTTTGGTTGTAGTGCCCTTAGCTATGTAGAAGCTTTTAAGCTTGATCAAATCCTAGTTGTTTATTTTTGGTGTTACTGCAATTTCCAAGAGGGTCTTCCTCATAAAATATTTTCCCAGGCCAGTATCTTCACATGTTTTCCCTGTATTCTCTTCTAGTATTTTTATAGTTTTGTGTCTTAAATTTAAATCTTTTATCCAGTGAGAATCAATTTTTGTTAGTGGTGAGAAGTGTGGGTCCAGTTTCAGTCTTCTACATGTGGCTAACCAGTTCTCCCAACACCATTTGTTAACCAGGGATTCTTTTCCCCAGTGTATATTTTTGTTAGGCTTATCAAAGATTGAATGAGGGGTATGTGGCTGGGGTCATCTCTAGATTCTCCATTCCATAGATCTACGTTTCTAGTTTTATGCCTGTACCATGCAGTGTTGATCATTATAGCTTTGTAATACAACCTGAAGTCTGGTAACAAGATGCCTCCAGATTTATTTTTTAAATGGCAGCCTGTTAGGTCACTTTTCAAAAGGGCATTACTCAGGTGCTGCCTGTGGCTCAAAGGAGTAGGATGCCAGCTCCATATGCCAGGGGTGGTGGGTTCAAACCCAGCCCTGGCCAAAAACTGCAAAAAAAAAAAAAAAAAGAGGAAAAAAAAAGGCATTACTCATTTAATTTAATTCAGTGAGAGCTGACATGTTTTACAAAGTAGATGTTTTCTTTGTGCCTGAACTTGATATGAATCAACTCATTACATTCTAAAAAAGTGAACTTATTTCAGTGTATATTTGGGGTTAACTTTACTATTGACTAGAAATTTCTATGTGTAAAAATATTTATCCTAGTAGCAGATCTAAATTCTGTTGAGCCAGTGACTAAAAAATGTAACTGATGCTGAGTAGATGTATACTCAGTTTCATTGATTAGCACAGTCTTTCTTAGCAGGCTTTGTAAGCAGAGTACTTAGATTCACATCTTTGCTCTGTCACTAGCTGGTTGGTTTGGCAAGTTACTTAATCTCTCTTTGCCTTGGTTTTCTTATGTGTAAAATAGGGATGATAGTATCATAACTACCTACCTCATAAAGTAGCTGTGAAAATTAAATGAGATAATATAAATATTGTACTTAGAGTAGTACTTAGCACATAAGAATTAGTGAATACTGATTTTCATTATTATGTGTGTATATACAGGTTAGCACACCTTTTCTGAAAAGGGCCAGATAGTAAATTATTTTGGGCTTTATAGATGAGGTGTTCTCTGCTACCACTATTCTGTAGTATGAAGGTGGCCACAGATAATCTGTAAATGAATGGGCATGGCTGGGTTTTTTGTTTTGTTTTGTTTTACAAAAACATGAAGTGGGCTGGATTCAGTTTGTTATAGTTCATTTTTTTTCTTTTTTTTTGAGACAGAGCCTCAAAGCTGTCCCCCTGGGTAGAGTGCCATGGCATCATTGCTCACAGCAATCTCCAACTTCTGGGCTCAGGCGAGTCTCTTGCCTCTGCCTCCCAAGTAGCTGGGACCACAGGTGCCTGCCACAACGCCTGGCTGTTTTTGGTTGCAGCCGTCATTGTTGTTTGGTGGGCCCAGGCTGGATTTGAACCCGCCACCTTAGGTATATGTGGCTGGTGCCTTAGCCACTTGAGCCACAGCCGCTGAGCCACTATAGTTTGTTAGCCTCTTATTTACTTGGCTGTGAAAAATTGTTTTGTCTTTCTTTCATGTAATAGTGTGGGCATAAGTGCCATCAGTCCATTGTGATTACTCATGGAGTCAGAGGCTCACACTCTTATTTTATTGCCCTACCATCTCTTACGTTCTTGCTGCCTTGTCCAAGTTTACTTTCATGACATCAACATTTCAGTGGAAGGAAGGAAAAGGAAAATAGAGATTATACCATTCCATGTTAGCAGTGGTTCTTAGGACATTTGGCAAGGTCTGGAGACATTTTTGATTGTCACAACAGGGGCTGAGGGTGGGGAGTAGGATGTGTGGTACTGACATGTATTGAGTAGAGACCAGGAATGCTGCTAAATATATCCTACAGTACATAGGACAGCTCCTACAACAAAATTACCTAGTCCAAATATCTGTAGTGCTGGAGTTCAGAAAACTTGTTTTAAGGGAATACCTTGGAAATAGTACACAACACTTTTGTTCACAACACAATGGCAAGAAAATAAGTCACTTGAGTCTAGCCTACATGGAAGGTTGTGAAATGTTGTCTTTCTTCTGAATGGTCATATCTCCAGTAAAAATGCCTTTTTTTTTTTTTTTCTATAGAGGGAGACATTATTGAGGGCCAATTAGTGGTCTTTGGTATTTTTTTTCATAAGATTGAAGAACATGGAATCAGAACTGAGGCATTTGATTGAATTGTGTTAATTGTTAGCGTCAAAGTATGCAAACACAGAATTGTCATCATCCAGAGGACTGGAATCTTCTGTTTTTCAGGGCATTTTAGATAGTATTGGAAATAGACCACAAAATGTTTACTCTTTGGCCGTACTCTTTTTTTAGGGATCTGTTAACACGTTATTTTACCTAGGCACAAAGCATTAATTAGGTACAGTTTTAGATGAAAAGTCATATTGTTTTAAGAATACATATGTTCCCTGTTTTATGATGGGTTTATTGGGACATAACCCACCCCATTGTAAATAAAAAATACTGTGAAGTTGGAAATGCATTTAATACCCTAAATAAATCTTTGGTAAAGTTGAAAATGCCTAAATTGAACCGTCATTAAGCTGGGAATCATCTCTATGTCTGTAGTGTTTCTAAGATTCCTAGTTCATGTATCAGTCATTCCTTAGAGTCAGTTTGTTTTCATTTATGCTCATAAAAATAGAGTTACTTTTCTTTTGTAAGACTTAAGCAAACTGGAACATTTAGACAACTGGAAAGAATTATTTTTCTTTTCCTAGAGTAGAATACTTCTGTAGATGGCTAATTCACCTACTAGGCATGTATTTAAAAAAAAAAAAGATGTTATTCTAAGAGTAACCTAATTAAGGTGTGTCTGGGGTTCTTTGCGGGGATGGGCAAGGGAGGATATGGTACCTTGCTTTTTTCTTCATATTCTAATTACTCATTGAAATCTCACTTTTAATTTTTTTTAACTTTAAACAAATTTTTATTACACAGAGGATGTTACATAATTGGATATTTCTCTACCTTGTACACAATTATTCTTATTCTCCATAGAAAGGCTGCTTCTTAACTTTTCATCTGGTGATGGCAAGCACTAAAATTCTGATTTTAACAAAACAGTAGTCAAAATGCCTCAGTGATTTAAGTTGAAAGCAGAATACTGGTATATGGCTCTTGCACCTAGTATCAGGAATGTACAAATGTCTTTTTATTCAAAAATACAGAATAAATTATCTGTAGGCATGGACAATGGATGACAGCGGTAAACCATTATATTTGTCAACTGAAACCAGTTACTGATGATTATAGTGATTTTCTTAAACATCAGCCAGCCTTTTCTTCACTTTCTCCAACTGACTTCTCTGAAGTTATTGGTTAGGAACACTGCCTTGAGCTTCCTGTCACAGTTCATTAATGGTAAAGCACTATTCTAGGAATTAGAATGCCATCTCCCATACCACCCATTTGCACCCATTCCAGGGTCCTTCTCTTCTTTAGGAAGTTCTGTGACTACAACTTCTGCTGTAGTTAACAGAGAAGCCACCCCAGCAGCATCCAGGAAAGCAGTTCTTACAACCTTTGTTGGATCAATGATTCCTTTTTTCACCATATTCAGAAAATCTCCAATCATAGCATCATAACCAACTTCTGTGGAACTTTGCATTATTTTCTCCACTATCAAAGATCCTTCGATACCTGCATTCTTAGCGATGGTTATTGCAGGAATTTTGAGTGTTCCTTTAATAATTTCTATACCAATTTTTTGATCTTCATTAGCTGGAGTTAATGAATCCAGGGCTGGAATACACTGAAGCAGGGCACAACCCCCTCTGAGAACAATGCCTTCTTCAACAGCAGCTCTTGTGGCAAGGGCATCTGTAACTCAGTCTTTCTTTTCATTTACTTCAACATCTCTTGTTCCACCAACCTTCAGCACAGCTACTCCATCTGAAAGTTTTGCCAGATGCTCACTCAGTTTTTCCTTTTCATATTCACTAGTTGTGGTTTTTTTTTTTTTTTTTTTTTGAGACAGAGCCTCAAGCTATCCCCCTGGGTAGAGTGCTGTGGCTTTACAGCTCACAGCAACCTCCAACTCCTGGGCTCAAGCGAGTCTCCTACCTCCACCTCCCAAGGACCACAGGCACCTGCCACAACGCCCATCTATTTTTTGGTTGCAGCCGTCATTGTTGTTTGGCAGGTCCGGACTGGATTTGAACCCCCCACCTTAGGTGTATGTGGCTGGTGCCTTAGCCACTTGAGCCACAGGCGCTGAGCCCATATTCACTAGTTGTAATCTCTAACTGCTCAACAATTTCTTAAATATGTTTTTCAATTTGAGCCTTTGTCACTTTTTCCTTTCAAGAGCATGGTTTCATCTTTGGTCACAATGACCTCTCCAATTTTTCCTAAGTCATGAGGCTGAACATCTTCAAGATTTAGGGCCTCTTCTCTGAACATGGCACCACCAGTAGCAATAGCCATGTCTTTAAGCTGATTCTTTCTAATACTACCAAAACCTAGAGCTTTGACTGCTACAACTTGAAGACCAACTTTTAGCCTTTTCAAAACAGGTGTGCTTAAAGTTTCTCCATCAACATCTTCAGCAACTATGACCAAGGGCTTAGGGTGAGCATTGGCAATTTCAAGAGCAGGTACGATTGACTGGACACTAGAAATTTTCTTTTCACTTAATAGAACATAGGCATCCTGGAATTCACATTTCTGACCTTTCAATGTGTTAATAAAATATGGAGAAATATAGCCTTGATCAAACTTCATGCTTTCGATAATTTCTAATTCCTCATTCAGTGTTTTTCCATCCTTGACTGTGATGACACATTTTCTTCCAACCTTTTTTATTTCATCAGAAATGATGCTGCCAGTTTCTTTGTCACCATTTGCAGAAATCGTAGCAACCTGAGCAATTTCAATTTCCTCAGGGGCTGTCACAGGTTTAGACTGCTTCTTCAGTTCATCAATGACAGCATCAACAGCTAATGTCACACCTCTCCTGATTTCCACTGGATTAGCACCTTTGCTAATTTTTTGGAAGCCTTCCTTGGCAATAGACCGTGGCAGTGGTGGTACCATCCCCAGCCTCTTTGTTTGTGTTATTGGCAACATCTTGAACAAGTTTAGCTCCAATATTTTTATATTTATCCTTTAAGTCAATTGACTTTGCAATAGTCACACCATCTTTTGTTACTTTGGGACTTCCCCAACTCTGTTCAATAGTCACTGTTCTTCCCTTTGGCCCCATTGTAACGGCTACAGCATCGGCTAACAGGTCTACCTGAAGCATTAATGTTCGGGCATCTGCACCAAATTTTACATTTTTGGCATAAGCCCGAGTGAGATGGGGAGCCAGGACCCTGGACACTGGTCTTATCTGACGAAGAACTGTGGGTAATTGACACATACCCGCCGCGACAGGGCGGCGACAGGGCGTGTGCGCAGGCGGCATGGCAGGTGGTCGGCGGCAAGTCTAATTAACTTTTGATATTTATTTACATTGTTCATTTTATCCAGTATATTTTGTCTCTGACAGTCTTACAGAATTTCTGTTTTTTCCTGATAGTCTTTTAAACTGTTCCCTACAAATATACAGTCATATTATAGAGAAAGATAATTCCAGCTGCAGACTTCCAGATGAGGATCATGCTCCCAGGCTGTCTGCACTAAGCGTTAGGGGCTGGCGCAGTGCTGACCGTCCCCTAGGTGGTTCTGCGCATTTCTCCTTCTGTGCGGGGCACTCTTTGCTTAAGGTATTTTATGTTATGTCAGCTGATTTGTGAAACTCATGATTATGTTCTATCTTCATTTATTCACTAACTTATTTATTGAGTACCTAAGATATGTGAAGTTCTGTACTAGACAGTAGGAATATGGAAGAGAACCAAAAGGCAACACCTTGTTCTCCTGGGACTGCAATTCTAGTGGAGGAGGCACAGTAAAGAAATAAATGTCTTAGGCACTGGACTCACACAGGTCCTCGGCTTTGGCCTTCCCCTTACTGTTGTGGCTTGCATTCTTTATCCTTAATTCATTCCCTATGCCCTCTTTAACCTTGAATATAACTTTGTAAAACATTGATTTGCCCACCCTCCTTTTGTGTATGTTTTTGTTGTATGTATGTGTAACAAATGGATAGACCTGACCTGGGCCCTATAATTATACTTTAATTCTTTCTTGATCATTGGTGTTTCTCTTGTAAAAAATTGTATTTGCTTTTGTTTTATAACCCAATCTGAATCTTTCTTTTTTTATAGATGAGTTTGTCACTGTATTACTGTTTAAAGAGATGTTTGATTTTTAGTTCTGTTGTACTTTTTTTTAATTAATGTTTCCTTGAAGGTTTTTTTTTGTTATGGCTGGGGTAAAATTATTTTTAATTCAGATTACTTTAAAGGTACAATTCTCTAGTTTTGTCAGGATAGCCTATACAGTTTTGAGTAAAACACTAAATGTGTAGTTTTTAAATCTGCACCTTAAATGGAACAGTCATCTGTTAACTTCCTCGGTTTAAAGATGTTGAAAGGTGCATATTTATACCCTTCCTGCTTCTTTATGCTCTCATTGTCAACTTCTTGTTAGTTTTGGGGGGATTTCAGCCCAGAACTTTCTAAGTATACTGGGTTAGTATGCTTTAGTCTGTGTACCTTTCTTTAATGATTATAGTATTTATGGTCTACTTATGAATGTAATGATAAATTATTTAGACTGTTTAATATTTAAATAGATTCAGTGCCCACCATTAGTCTTTTTGTGCCATGTCCTTGCCATTCAGACATTTATTTGGTTTCAGCTGTCAATAGAGTGAAACGAACTATCAAAAATATTTTCCTATAATTATTAGGAATAACATAATAACTTTTACATTAACAATTTTTTTTTCTTAAGAAATGTTGTTTTCAATATATTGCCCAGGCTGTCCTCAAACTCTTGGGCTCCTCCTCAACTTTGCAAGTAGCTGGGACTACTGGCTTACACAACCATGTACAATAGGAGTAATAACATTTGAATCCACAAACCGATTGTTCTTCAAACCTGTTCTTTCCAAAGTTTTTGCAATTTTAATGGCTTAGCAGTTAACCTGCTTTCTCTTTTATTTGCACTCCAGCATCAATCTGTCAATAAGTTCCTTCAACTCTCCCTCCAAAACACGTCCTGAATCCATCTGGTTCTTTTTATTGCTATGTCCCCCGCTCCTGGTCCCCCTGTTTCCTCACACCGCCCTTCTCCCACCATCTAGTTTCCACAAAGCCTCTATAGAGAACTTTCTAAAACATAAGTCAGATCAGAGCATTCTTCTGCTTAAAGCCTCCTGAAGCTCCTGTATTCACTTAGACTCTATTCAGGCTTTTCACCTTGCTTATCAAGCTCCATGATCTACTCTGCCCACTTCTCTGAGCTCATCGTGTACATTTCTTGCCTCCCCACTCTGCCTCCGTTCTCTTTCTATTTAAACAGGCCAAGACTAAAGCAGCCCTTCTGTTCTGCCTGGAGTAATGTTTTTCGTGATTGCCGCTCAGAATGTTCCTGGTTTTTCAGATTTCAGCTTAACTGTCATGTTCTCAAAGAGGCCAATTTATAGTAACCACCAGGTCCTTGTTATTTTAGTTCTCTGCATGGACATGGGACTGCCCGATACTTTTCTCTTTGTGTGCGTGTGTGTGCGAATACATACATACTGTTTGTTTTCTGTGTCTTGCTTGAATATAAGACCCTTGTGAATAGTGATCATCTGTCTTCATTGCTGTATTTCAGTCAGTATTGTCCCTACGAAAGTATTGTAGATGTCTTTCTGTCGCCTTTAAAATGAGAACAACAGTTTGACTAGGTATTCAATGACTATGTGGCATATTCTTCTCCTACCCTCAAAAAAATAACGAGCATCTCCTCCCTTTCTTATTGCTAAAGAGAACAGTGAGACCTGACTGGGCTTTCCCCTTTTGGGTGGCTTGCTGCTTCTGCCTAATTGGAGCAGAAGCTGCCATTTCTTTCTTTGTCTTTGAAATTAGTAATTTTGACAGAACATGTATCTTAATCTCAATAATTTTCTATAGGTGGTTTCCCCTGTAACACAGTAAGCATTTTCATGTTTTTAAAAATTCTTTCTCTATTTTCAGAAAGTTTTCTTTTCTTATTCTTGAATTTCTTTTATTTCATTGCTTTTAACAGTTGTTCATGTTAGTTCTCCATTATCTGCACTTACCTGTTTCCTCTCTGGTCGTGTTTATCTTTATGTATCTTCTCTCTATATTATCAGTGATTTTTACAGACTGCCATCACTCACTTTGGGGAATTCCTGGTCTCCAATCCTGCTGCCGCTGCTTGTTTCCAGTGTTTTTGTTAGTTCTAGGTGGGTGTTGCTTTTCCTCAGTTTCCCCTAGCACTCTATTTTATTGCCTTAATTTACCTGTTCTCTTTTTTCCTTTCATTTCCCTGAGGTTTTGAAGCACTGTCGTCTAAAGAAAGTGAATTCCTCGTGTCTTCTACATCTTGTATTCATCCACTTCCTCTTCTTTTTGTCGTAAAATTTTTGTGGGGCATCAATGCTTTAGAGACAAAGTAGATGGTGTTTTTATAGTTTTTGGAATAGACTTAAGGGAATGTTTAGGTCAAAATATGACTGTATGGTTATGAATTTTTCCAATATTCAGTTCAGATACTTCTGTATTTCAGAAATGAATTCTCATCTGTGTTTGGCAGCTTAAAAAAATTTCGCTAAAGCCAGTGTAACACAAACATGCTTCCTTGTATTGATTTAACAGATGAGCTGGTTTAGAATTGTATTTAGACAGGAAACGGCAATTATTTGCCAATATGACATAGAAAAAGCTTTATGTCTGCCAAAACATAAACAAGACTTCTTTTTTTTAATAAGTAAATGAAATCCCAGCTGTAAACTTTATAGTACATTTCCTCTATAGTTAAAAATAGGATATTAAAGTTTATAGTAACTTTAGACTCCTAAATTTTATTTCAGATTTACTGCTTTGGCCTTGGCAATTTAATTTTATATTACATTCAAAATTTTACTTGTACAGATTGCTTTTGAGGGTATTCCTAATAGTCAAAAAATACCTTAGAGTTAAGAATGAAAATAGATTAACACAGAGACTTGTTTATTTAATTAGCCACAAAAAATAATTGGAAAAGAAAATGAAGTCAGCATTGCTTCCTGTGTTTCTGTGTTTCTGTTGCCCTTTGTATACACAGGCAAATGATTATTTTCAGGAATAATGTAATCACGTCTACCTCATTTTTATAGTAGATGTTTAGTAAATATAGTCACGATCTTACAAATGGTGGCCTTACATCGAGTTTGACTTACCAGTGATTGGCATTGAAAATACTCCCCGTGATACACCACTGTGAGCTTTAGTTGCATTTTTCATCACTTTGGTTCGGCGTCAGGAACGCCCTAGAGAAGTGGACAGATATATGATGATGATACGTGCCACCCTGTTTTCTTGTCTTGTCTGAATTTCATCCTAAAAAGTCTGTAGCTAGTGGTGGCCGGCAGCCAGGGCAGTGGGAAGAAGATTCCCATCAGAACCGGACTTGCTCTTCTCCTCTCTCTCCTTCTTCCACTGTCCCTCTTTTATGGTGAAACTGCACAATAGTATTTTGAACTATTACAGGTTGTTAAATACTGTAAGCCTTGCTTACTAGGATGGAATTTAATAAAATCACTACCCAGGATGATAAATGCAATGGACTTTGTTTTTGTGCTTGTTTTTTTAGGAAGTATTTATGAAATAGTTCAGTATTTTTAATAAAATAAGTTAAAGACAGTTTTCAGAAAGAATAGGAATCTTCAAATATCTTTGAATACATGTTTGAAATTTTTCCTATACTTCCAGGAAATACTTTATCCTGTTTTTTGGAAGTATAAGCAGAGAAAGTAAAAAAGAGTAAATTATAAAGGGTCAAAATACACAAAGATTTAAACAGCCATCGGTTTGCCTTGTGAATGTTCTTGAAAGAAATCCCAGGCCAGGCAAGGTGGCTCACACCTGTAATCCCAGCACTCTGGGAGCTGAGGCAGGTGGACTGCTTGACCTTCAGGAGTTTGAAATGAGCCTGAGCAAGAGCAAGACTCTATCTCTAAAAATAGTTGGGTGTTGGAGCGGGAGCCTGTAGTCCTAGCTGCTTGGGAGACTGAGGCAAAAAAATAGCTTGAGCCCAAGAGTTTGAGGTTCTATGAGCTATGATGCCACAGCACTCTAACCAGGGTAACAAAGTGAGACTTTGTCTCAAAAAAAAGAAATCTGAAAGCAGGTGCTTTGGTCAAATAGAACAAGTAAGAGTCAGCTATTCTGGTCAAGTTGTATGTTCTTGCTTTTCAGAATTTGTATTTTAAGTCTTTTAACAATCTTTATTTTTTTAAAAAATGTGTAAAGTAAAATATTTGTACCCTATATTTACTATTTGAACACTTAAAGTCTGAATTGATAGAAAATGTTAATTTGAAGACACAGGTGCACACCAGAATTCTTATATTGGTTTTAAACAATACAGAAAACTAATATAGGCTTAATAGCATTGTTGTGTCGTTTAATAAGTAAAAATCATTTGTGCTCTGTTTCCCAATTTGATTTTGAATACAGATAAAATTGAAATGAAGATACTATTTTATTACTATGTAGTAAAAAGAGGTGTTTTTGGTGTCATATCCAAGAAATTACTGCCAAATCCAATGTCATGAAGCTTTTCCTTTCTGATTTCTTCTAAGAATTTGATAGTTTGGGGGTCTTATGTTTAGGTTATTAAATTCTTTTTCTGATCGTTATTGTTAAAGTATGGAAACACAATTTTTTTTCTGTGTAGATTTTGTATCCTGAAGTTTTGCTGAATTTCTTTCTAATAGATTTTTTGTGGACTTCAGGTTTCTACATATAAGATCATGTCATCTGTAAACAGATACTTTTACTTGTTTTTTCCCCCAATTTGGGTACCTTTTCAGTGATTTTTAATGACACAGGCAATGTTTACAAGCTAGTGAAAATAGTCTGTGAAGCTGTAGAGCAGTGGTTCTCAACCTTCCTAATGCCCGATGCCCGATGTATTTTCATTGTTACAAAGGGGCTGCGACCCACAGGTTGAGAACCTCTGTGTATGAGTCCAGCTTGTATGTGATGGGGAGAACCTTGTAATTATATTACAGGACTGGGTGAGAACACTGAAATGCTGATGGTAGTTGTCTTTGGATGGTAAATTTATGGGTCATTTTTATTTCATTCTTTATGTTTTTCTACATTGGCCATCTTTTCTAAGATTCGTATATGAATGTGGACGCAACGATATAGAGTAAGACATAGAAGTTATTGTTAGCTTAAAAAATGGTAGTTTTTATTATTGATGCCCACATAAGGTTGCTATGTTTCTGATAGTTTCCTATTAAATTTTATTCATAATAGAAGATTAAAATAGGAAATACAATTCAGAAGCATGTTAATATTTTTAATATATGAACAGTGATGTAGAAATACTTACAACAGATACAAAAAGTATAAACCAGTTAATACTTGATGAAATAAATGGAAAATGCTTAGTAACATCGTTTTTGTGGAAATACTAGAATATGTTAACTTTTTGAAAGTTAAGTATGTTGTCAATATTAGTGAAGCTTTTAACCTTCCCCAAAACCTTGTCACATGAAAAGGACAGAACTTTAGAGGTTTAAGAGCTAATGGATTTTGCAGTCTGGAGAGACAGTTGTCCACGTAATTGTAGATCCTGATTTAATTGCCTCAGTATTAAATCCGTGATTTAGTACTGTATCATTGGCGGGAGGGAGGGAGGGGTGTGAGGAAACTTACTGCCTTTCTTCTTGCCATGACCAGATTTTTAATGCCTAGTACTTTTTTTGTTTTAATTTGAGGGTATATTGTTTTTAAATCATTTTCCAAGTACTATTTTTTAGGATTCATTTGATTGCAAGAAATTTTTAAGAGGTTGCTGAGTCCAGAATTCAGAGGACCCTTACACATGAGGGTGCTGCTCCAGGTCACCTCCAGAGTGGGAGGGTTCAGGCCTTTCTGTTAAACTGCCAGCAGTGTTGGGAGGCCTTCAAGTTCTAGTCTGTTTCCTTCTAAGTTTTCTTATCTTTTCTTACTGTGTTTTCACAAGTGTTTGGAGTTTGGCATTAATGGGGTCTAACTGATCCTATTTGAATAGATTGATTGTAGTGGTAGCGGCCAGTGGCTCAGTAGATTGATTGTAGTGGTAGCAGCCAGTGGCTCAGTAAACTCCAGCAGTGGCCAAGTTCTCAAAGCTAAGAAACCAGGCACAAAGACAAGCCTCCATGGTGACCATAGATGCTAAGCCTGTGTCTTCACTGGGTGGCTAGTTTTGGGGGTGGGCTGCCCACTCCAATTAAAAATTATAGTTTAGGGTTGCAGTGCTGGGCAGGAAATGGCTTAGGAACAGGGACAGTAGTAGAGTTTGTCCATCAGAAAACTTGGCCTTCAGGCTCTTGAGTACTTGCCCTTCGTCAGCAAGTCTGTCTTTTAAAGTCAGCCTTGAAACACTATGGTGGAAGGTATGATCACTGTAGTAGTGGTCACTGAACATCCTGAACTTGAACAATAATACAGTGGTTTTTCAAAAAAAGTTTAAAACACAAATCCCCTATGCTAATGCCATCTAGAACCCAGAATGCTATAGCTGACACCTGCACTTCTCAGGTCACACTTAGAGCTACCTCCCAGGACCCACACCAGTTTAGAAGCTTTTACATCATTTAATTATCATTTTAGTTAGGACTGGTTCCCTTGAATACCGTCTGAGACAGAACTGCCATCCCTCTTGGTCCTATGGTTCCCCTTTCTGAAGGTCACTGTCTTCCTCAGAGTATCAGGCTGAGTTCCCTAACACACTCACACTCACACACACCCTGTATGCTTTAACAAGCTGGGTACGCATCTGGCCCCAGTGAATTCCAGCTACCTCTGACTGTTTTGGTACTACCAGCAACTGCCCTCATCAGAGAGGAGGGGAAAAAATACCCAGATGTTAATGTCTCTGGTGGATTTCTGTCTTTCCTGTATGAGGACGGCAGCCAGGTTTTCAGTAGGCAGCTCTGGGCACCTCAGCCACAGTCCCTCGTTGGCTTTTACTCAAATGTTCTAGTTTTAATGTGATTCTGCTGGGAACTGACCAGTGACTCAGTCTCCATGATTTAAATTTCAAAAGATCAAATGTGATTAGTCTCTGGCCAGGCTGTGGGGTCTTGTGGCACCAATTGCAGCTCCTGCCCAATGGGGCTGGGCCTCTCGGGAGGGCTGCAGATAGTCTGGCAGCAGCTACAACCCAGAATAAAGTGTCATCAACACAAACAGGAAAGTCGGGAAGAGAAAGTGGCTTTTAAGGGATAGTTTTGGTCCCTTAGGGCTAGCAAGACATTTAGATGCAAACCGTACATGCTTGGCCTAAGCCAAAGATAAAGGCTCTGTGGCTCTCAGCTAGCCGCCTCCTTGTGTTCCCGAGGTCTGAAGAATGCAACGTCTTCCCTTTGAGCAAATACTTCTCACACTTCTTTATCCATGTGCCACAGAGCTGGGTCTACAGGTCTATAGCTCTGGACCTAGAGGATTTTATGCCACATCTCGGTGGGAAGCAGCAGTAGTTGGGCTTATCACCCATGAGGAGTGATGTAGATTGGATTTCAGATTATTTAAATGAGGCTCATGTAGGCCATCAAAGAACAGCTATGTCTGTGGTAGGTGACTGTATTTACCGTATCTACCTCACCGGCTGGACTGCACAAATACTTACATAAGTCTGTTCCATGGCATAATTTCAGTTGGCAGAAGGTTGTACCCCCTTTGCATTAAAGCTTAAAACAATAGTGAAAATGGTAAAGAATACCCAGAACTGGGGTTTACTCACTAAATTGTGTATGCTAAAGAAGGCACAATCTGCACACATTTTTATTATTAATGGCCCCTCTTGTGAGAAGGCTTCCAGCTGTAGCTGTGAAAAGCTGTTGCTTCCTCTAACCAGACCGCACCCTCTCTGGTAGAAACCTCTAGCAGCTGCTGCTGGGAGCAGAGTTGTGGGGTGAACTCAGAGCCAGTTTCCCCCAAGAAGTAGTGGTTTGTTACACTGGTGTTAATGCAGCCATATTACTGACATTCATAGGTCAGTTTGAGAACTTAGACACCATTGAGAAGTTAGGCACTATATGTGAAGTTACTCCTGTGAGGAAATCTGTTCTAAATCCCAGACTTAGCTGAAGAATTTTTCAGCACAGCCCAGATCTAAGACTTCTGTGCACATTTGGAAATGAGCAGGTGGGAATCCAGAGAGACAAAATCAGGTGCTTCTCAACTCTTCGTTCCCTGTAATTCAGGGTTTCTTGATAAAAGAAGAATGGACTAGAATTTAGCCGGTTGGGTGGAAATTAGCATGTGTAAAGAACAAGTTTTAATGCTGTAATAGAAAAGGCTCCGGTGGAGGAGTGATCTAAGGAAGTGTTCTGGTGTTTTGGTCCCTATGAATGGACTCAGAAAGCAGGGCCTTCCCACCAGAGCTCCCACCAGAGCTCCAGGTGATGAACTTTCTACTGTGGCCCTCACGGCTTTCTCACTGCTTCTGCCTGAATTGATAAGGAGGAACATGAGGCCATCTTCTGTTTTGAATTCTCATCATTGGCTAAGCATTGAGAAATAAATTTTCATTTATAACCTATATTAGCCTTTAAGCCAGGTGTATGTGACCATTTATATAATACATGTTCCCCCAGTTTACGAATCTATATTATTTTTAAAAAATTTTACTTAGATTTTTATTTAGTTAGAAGATTATACTCATTTGACTTACTTATGTTTTAAAATTGTTAATGCTAAACCCTATAACTGAATTATGGCAATATTTACATGAAGTGGCCATTGGAAAAAATCCTAATGATTATAAATTTGGGGTTTTAATAGTTAAACTGGATTCTAAGAGGACTTTGTTAGAGCCAGAGTCTATCTGGACACCACTAGTTTTAAACTTGAAGTTACTTTTCGAAGACCACTGTGAAAAAATATCTAACGAAAAATATTTTGTAATGACATCCTAACAAGGAACACTTTCTTTTGTATCTTTCTCTGTCGTGTACCAGCACAAAAGAGTGACCTCTTGCGACCAGGTGCGAGTGGGGACAGTTGACCTGAGTGGAAAGGTGGGAAATTGAGAAAATACAAAGCCAGAAAGATGGGGGCTGCGAAGTAGGATGGCATCGGGAGGGCTGAGGCAGCTGGTGACTGCAGCCAGCGCTGAACTGTGGAAACAGCTGTATTTATACACTATCTTAAAAAGATTGCATAGATCTTAACACATGGGGTAGAGATCAACCTTAAAGAGGAAACACTGGGCTTGTCAATAACAAAGTCTGCATGGGCTGTGGCTTCTGACTGGTGAAAACAATGTGATAGGGAGGGGAAGCTGTTGGGGGTCGCTCGCCCCCTTTGCATTTCTGAGGCTGTGGGGGCCCTGCTGGCCACAGCCTGCTCCCCACATTTCTCAGTCTCTAACATAATGTTGTTGTCTTTATTCAGTATCAAATGTGCTAAATGCACTATGAACATTACCATTTTCTCACATTATCCACATTTGATAAATACAGTGGCATAAGCAGAAACATGGGAGCAAAAGAATCTGTTTCAAAAAGGGCCAGTAGCTTGATATTGCTAAAATGTAGGGAATATTTGGGAAAGTGTAAGTAAAGAAGGTAAGTAGGTAGAATGAATCCAGATGCTACTTAACAGATGAAACTGTGGCTCAGTAGGGTCAACTTGTCCCAAGGCCAGTGAATGTTTAGAACAGGATTTAAACACAACTCTTTAAGTAAAAGGACTTTGAGTTGATAAAAGTGATTGCATGTGTATTATCGTGTTTCCCTGAAAATAAGGCACTGTCTTATATTTATTTTTTCTCAAGAAGACACACTAGGGTTTATTTTCAGGGGATGTCTTATTTTTATTAAGTATAATACAACAATCTACATTCATTCAAATATAGTTAAGTCATCTTCTTCTGGAGCCTGAGGGGGAGCTGACCCTTGGTAGGGCTGGCACTAGTGATGCGTGAACTTCTTTTCTCTAGCCGTTTGTACAGTGCGCAATAGAATGCCTATAACCTCGAACGGCTCAGAGAAAGGAGCTGTGGCAGATACCTTACCGCTCTGTGCAGAAAATGCATGGCGTGGCTATGCAGCCTATCTGCCCTATCTGCATAGCCACGCCCATCACTAGGTCTTATTATGGGGTAGGGCTTATATTTAACAAATGCATAGAAATCCTGTTAGGGCTTATTTGGGGGGTAGGTCTTATTTTCGGGGAAACACGGTATGTAGAGGCAGTATAATGTGGAAATTAAGAGAATGAGCTTTTTGGCTCGGCGCCTATAGCTCAACCGGCTAAGGCGCCAGCCACATACACCTAAGGTGGCGGGTTCGAATCCCCAGCCCGGACCCGCCAAACAATAATGACAGCTTGAAACCAAAAAATAGCCAGGCGTTGTGGCGGGTGCCTGTGGTCCCAGCTACTTGGGAGGCAGAGGCAAGAGACTCGCTTGAGCCCAGGAGTTGGAGGTTGCTGTGAGCTATAATGCCACGGCACTCTACCCAGGGTGACAGCCTGAGGCTCTGTCTCAAAAAAAAAAAAAAGAGAATGAGCTTTGGATTAGACACTCCACATACGGAAATAACACTCATGAGAAATCAAGCAGGTGGGGGGGGGGAGGAGTAAATTCACACCTGATAGGTACAGTGCACACCGGGTGAAGGGGTGCTTATAAATTTGACTCGCACTATACAGAAGCAATGTACACAAACAAACGTTGACGTACCCTCATAATATTCTGAAATAATTTTTTTTAATTCATGTAAAATTCCATGTAGAATAGAGTTTGATGGTGACAATACACATAGGAGGCAGTGTTCCATAATAACCATAAAATTCCCATAAATAACCAAGATTTTATTTTAATATAACTTTTTGTAGTTAAATAGGTTTGTGATAAACATTGGAAAATACAAATCAAAAAGGAAAAAAGCAAAATTACCTTTAATTTTACCACCCAGGTATAACCACTGCATGTGTTTCTTGAAGCACGTTTTTTCACTTAGTATCTTATGAACATATTTTCATATCAAAACATGTTTTTAACTATAAAATAGTGTTTGTAACTATACTGTAATTTAACCATTCTTTCATTATTAAACCATACTGTAGTGAACATTTGTCTCTGCACATCTCGAGAAAAGAATTTTGAAGGGAAATTGTAGATCTAAAGATTTTGTACATTTTTAAGAATTACGGCTTGATGGAAAGAATCTCAGTTTACTTTCCTTTTGAAGTATTGAGAATGCTTAATTCCTCATGTCTGATATTTATTATAAAGTTGTGCTTATAAATAGAAATTTTCAGTAGCATGATGAGCATCTTATTTTGTTTTTTAGGAGATGATTTTTCTTTAATTCAACAAGAAATATTTATGGTTAAAGAATGTAAACATTGCAACATCGTTGCCTACTTTGGGAGTTATCTCAGGTAAAAAAAAAAAAGCATCTATTCTTTCTTTGTATTTTATACACTCTTTCTCTCCCTTTCGTGTAAGTGCTGTTATATATGTATATTTTTAAAGTGATTTAGTCAAAAGTTCTAATGTTTCTTAGGGTTTTCTTATCATCTCCCATGTTACATCAATAACGACACCTCCATTTATCAGTTATATCTTATCTGGTAACCTTAATGAAACATTATGAATGATTAACTTCTACAACTAGTCCTATTCTTATCTAAACCATTGGAGGTGGGAACAAAGCTGAAATTAATGTGCTCTGTGTCTGAGGATAGGTTGCGCGGCAGTGTGCCGTGGTGCTCTGCTATCTGTCCCACACCTTGGGCTGCTGAAAAGTGAGTCTTAAGAGTATTTCAGTGATTGAGAATTGCTGACTAACATAATTTTCTTTCTCTTTCATATTAGTCGGGAAAAATTATGGATTTGTATGGAATATTGTGGTGGCGGATCACTTCAGGATATTTACCACGGTACTGTTAGTTTGACTTTACATTTTAAACCGACTTTGACTATAATGAATGTTGTTTGACATTTCCCGTTAACCAAGTAGATTTAGTGTTTTGCATTTCTTCTTTTCTGTTCCCAGAGTACTACATAAAAGAAATCTAAATTTTACTTCTCTGGTTATTCAATTAAATTTTTATGTCTGAGCCTGATTTGAGAAATCCAAAAGTATTTGTACAATCCAGATTTTACTTTATAGAGATAGTCTTCAGGAAAGCATTTTATCTACAAATGAAATTGCCTAAACTTCCTTGTAAATAGGAATACAAAGAGAACTCATGTTAAGGAGATTATATGTCTGCCTTAGTTACCTGTTAACTAGAAAAACTATTAATTAATGAAGGGTGTGGTGGCTCACGCTTGTAATCCCAGTACTCTGGGAAGCCGGGGTGGGTGGATCACCTGAACTCAGGAGTTTGAGATCAGCTTGAGCAAGTGAGACCCTGTCTCTAAAAATAGCAGGCATTGTGGCAGATGCCTATAGTCCCAGCTACTCGGGAGGCTCAGACAAGAGAATCACTTGAGCCCAAGAGTATTTATTACTATATTTTTGAATTTCAAAATGTATTTTAGAAAATTTGGAAAATTTTATTAAGCATTCGGTTAATATAATTCTCCACTTAGTTTTCTGAGTTGAATTTGACATTACTTCATAATACTATTTAGAAATAGTTTTAGTTTTACAGTTTGTCTTTCAGTTTGTTTTATTGCTGACAGTTTCTTTAATTTCTAAAATTATGAGAGTAAGCATGGATCCTTATAAAATAATTTTTGTTTTCCTTGTTTAACATGGATGTGGAATAGTAGGAACTCCCATTACAACTATGAATTGTATAATTGTTAAGAATTATGTAAAATATTTTTAAACATTTCTACGTTGAAGTCTTTATATTGAAAGCCTTATCAAATCCAACCACAGTGGATGTTAAAACGGAAGTATTATTCCAGTTTAAATATATTTTGTAACTTACAGAGGTCAAAGTTTTAAAATATCAAGCAGTAGAACTTTGGCTAAATAGAACATTCCCTATAATGTGGAACACCATGCAGCCCTTAAGATGAAGTAGCTTCATATGTGTCGACTATTAGATATATCTGCTTAAGGCCTGTTTTTATTTATTTTTTTCCTTTTCTTTTTTGAGACAAGATCTTACTCTGTAATGCAAGCTACAGTGTGTGGCACAGTCGTATCTCACTGCAGCTTCAAAATCCTGGCCTCAAGCCATCCACCCAGGTCAGCCTCCTCAGGCTGGGGACTGCAGCTGTCCGCCACCATGACCAGCTCATTTTCTTTTAGTATTTTTTTTGTAGAGACAGCCTTGTTTTGCTGCCCAAGCTTACTTAATCTCTTACACCTGACCTCAAACACTGCTCCTGCCTTGGTTCCCAAAGTGCTTGGATTTCACCATGCCCAGCCTAGGCCTGTTTTTAAATGGAAAAAATGAAATTATCAAAGAACATGTATAGCATAATTGATCATCCTTAGCCTTTTAAAATTATATAAGTATACATATGAATGTAAATGCCTACTAAAATGTAAGGACACCTGCCAGATTGGTGAATTATTACTTCTAAGGGAGGGAATGCAAGGCTCAGAAGTAAAATTCTGAATTGTAATAGAAATGTACTAACATAGCACTTAGTTATAAATTTTAAAATACAGTAATTAATTTCATCACAACAAATAACCCATAACTAAACTCTGATTACTGCCTCTTTATTTTAAAAAATGTGGCCACCTTTGGCAGACCAAGGTGGGAGGATCACTTGAGGCCAGGAATTTAAGATAGCCTGGCAACATAGTAAGACACACTATGTCCATACAAAAAAATTAAAAATCAGCCAGGCACGGTGGCGTGTGTCCCAGCTACTCAGAAGGCTGAAAGAGGAAGGAGTTGGAAGCTACAATGAGCTGTGATGGCTCCGCTGCCCTCCAGCAATGCCAATGCAGCGAGACCTCAAAAAAATGAATAAAAAAGGGGGGAAAAACGTTAGGCCAGATGTGGTGGCTGAGGCCCGTAATCCTATCACCCTTGGAGGCTGAGGCTGGAGGATTGCTTGAGCTGAAGAGTTCAAGACTAGTCTGAGTAAGAGCAAGGCCCCTGTTTCTACAAAAAGGAGAAATTAGCCAGGTATGGTGGTATATGCAAACGGTCCCAGCAACGTGGGAGGCAGAGGCAGAAGTATCTCTTGAGCCAGGAGTTTGAGGTTGCAGTGAGCTATGATGATGCCATTGCATTTTAACCAGTAGGACAGAGCAAGACCCTGTCTCAAAAAAAGAAGTTCAATACCACATAAATATTGCAAATATACAAAAGTAGATGTATAGCAGTCTGTAAGATGATCGCTCAAGGGACGTTTCTGATATAATCCTATTATAATTCACCCATACTGGTCAACATGTAGAGCGGGTCAACATGTGGAGGTGGTCAGCATAAGCAACTGGTATGTACGTGAGATGCATACCCAGTCTGTGAAGATTAGGTCAGTGTGGGGAGGGAGGGGGTCAACTGCGGACATTCTGCTGCACTTGGACTGTCTCTTATGATTTTATAAAGTATTATTATCTTTTGTATGAAACTTAACAATACACAAAAAATCAAACTAAAATGCTGACTTTTTTTTCTACTTTTCCTTTTAAGTTTAAAGAATTGTTTTGACATGTTAATTTTATTTCCGGAAGTACCCATCCCTATAAGTAGTAGATAGCAAAATAATCAAGAGCATCTGCATTATAAATTAGAAGGTGTTAATTAAGTGGATTTCCTTCTTTTACTACCATTCTTTCTATCAAGTTACAAAGAACCAAAATTTCAAATTCTTGGGTTAGTATAGACACTGATTAAAATACATGGAGTAAAACATTTCCCTAAGTAAAGAATACACTTGAGTACTGATTTGGTTTCACTGGCAGCAGGCAGCACCTCAGATTTTTTCTCATGGTTTGAAAATCATGGATCCAAAGCCTCTGGTTGGTTCTTGTGTAAAGGGAGAGCTCTCTGCTATTTCTGCCAAAAGTGAGCTGATTACTGATCAAGCCTTTCTCATTTGATAGGTGTGGTAAAAATTTGTACTAAGAAATGGTATCTTGACCTTTAAAAACATATATGATGCCTTTTAGTGCATTTCAGCAGTCAGTCTCTTTGTGGTTCTTTATTTTTTTTTGTTTTGTTTTGTTTTGTTTTTGGTTCTCTATTTCTCTACATAACTGAATTAGTTATACGGGTTTATCTTGTTTCTTTGTCTTTGGAAAATGGTTCAGGATTGAGAGGCTGTCCGTTGCTTCCTACATACCTTCTTGTGGCACCTACCAGTGTGCTTTACACATCATGAGTGCTTAATGTATTCACTGAACAAGATGGTTACGGAAAGTTAAATCTTTTATTTTAAAGTACATTTTAAAATTCTCCGTTGCCTTTGTTTTTGTTTCTTGGTTAAAAAATACGTGCTCATGTTCAGAAGTCATCTAATGATGTATACAGAGGTTTTATAGTCATCATTTATAATGTAGATTGTTTCTAATCTGTTACATTCACATTGTATAACAGTGTGGTCTTTCTTTTTAGTTACTGGACCGTTGTCAGAATTGCAAATAGCCTACGTATGCAGAGAAACTTTACAGGTACTGTATTTGCTGTGTAGATAGACAATTCTAGTTTCATAATTTATATCTATAAAATTGTGATCTGCCCAAAAGAGAGAGGGTCAACCACAATGATTTTTCTATCAATCTCTTATAATTCTGTAAAACCAGTTATTTCTTTCATGAATGAGTCACAAGAATTTATTTACACTGATGCTGATAATACACAAAGGTTGTATGTGGTGTTCTGTGTTTAAATCAGGAGAAAGGATTAAGTAGTAGTGAATATGTTTTATATTTTGGTAATTTATGAGTAATTGTTAGTTGATGCTTCTCTTTGTACATTTTTAGATTGTGTAATTTGTTTAGAAATAAAATTGATGTTCTCTATGTTGTTTTTCCATATTTTTTCAGTCTGTTAGATATACCTAATCTAAAAGAAAGCTCTAGTTAATTTGAAAAGAATTGGTTTCCTCATGCTTGAAAAAATATAATGTAACCTAGAGGCATGAGTTTTGGGGGTGGGGGAGACATACCTTTGCCAGATCTTACTGTGAAAAAAACAAAAGTTAATTTTTGCATATATATGCGTGTATATTTCTGTAACATTCATATATCATAGAAATCTTTATTTTATCTACATAAAATACAAGCCTAATTGTATACTGTTAGTAGAGAATTATTAACAAATTCATTTTCTTCATATTTTAATTTCCAGGGTTCATTGTTTCCTTAAGTAATATAGAGTACTGAGTGGAAATGAAAAAAACAAAGAAAGACAGAAAAGCAAACTTTTTTTTTTTTTTTTTTTTTTTTTTAGACAGAGCCTTAAGCTATCCCCCCTGGGTAAAGTGCTATAGTGTCACTGCTCACAGCAACCTCTAACTCCTGGGCTCAAGCAAGTCTCCTGCCTTAGCCTCCCAAGTAGCTGGGACCACAGGCACCCACCACAGTGCCTGGCTATTTTGGGTTGCAGCAGTCATTGTTGTTTTGGCGGGCCTGGGCTAGATTTGAACCCGCCACCTTAGGTGTATGTGGCTGGTGCCTTAGCCACTTGAGCCATAGGCGCCAAGCCAGAAAAGCAAACTTAAGTTGCACTCTGGCGCTGGTGTGTGACCTTAACCTCTCATATTGTTCTAGTTAGTTCCCTAGGTACAGTCACACCCTGCATGGTGGCATCTGCGTCAGCAGTGGATCACATATGGTGGTGGTCCCATAAGATTATAATATGCATACCATATTTTTTTCTGTACCTTTTCTATGTTTAGATACAGAAATACCTACCATTGTGTTACCCTTGCATATGATAATTCAGTTCAGTAACATTCTAGACAGGTTAATACCCTGAAAGAAATAGACTATACCTTATAGCCTCGGTGTGTGGTAAGCTGTGTGAACTGGGTTTATGTACATACACTGTGGTGTTTGCACAATGACAAAATTGCCTGGTAGTGCATTTCTCAGAATGTGTGCCTGTCATTACGTGACACATATCTATATAAAATGAGGCCTAGGAAGAAATTATTTCCAAGATTAGTTCCAATTTTGGAATTCTGTCATGCTGACAAATTTCCACATCTAGTCAAGATTGAGTAACCAGAAGCAGGTTTATCATGCTGTCTGCAACAAAGCAAGTAGACACAGTGCATGAAACAGTGGTTTTTAAGAAGCTAGATATTGGATAACAAAGGATGGTGAGGACCACGGTGTCTGATGGAGTTAGCAAAGGGTGAGATTAATGGTAGATTAGACATTGCCAAAAACAAAACAAAAACTAAATTTGGTGTGAATTCAAGGACATAGCAATGGAAAATATCCAAAATGAAACACAGAAAAATGAATTTTTTTTAATGAAAAGAGTATCATTAAGCTGTAGGACCATTTCAAGTGGCCAGGTATAATTGGTATCCCTGAAGGAATAGACAGAAAAGGGTAGACAGAAAATAACATTTTAAAACGTAATACCTGAAAAATTTTCAAATTTGATGAAAAATATTAACCCACAATCCAAAGTGCTCAAAGAACCCCAACCACAAGAAACATGAAAAAATTACATGAAGACACATCATAATGTAATAGCTAATTTGATAATAAGAAAATCCCAGTAGCACTCAGGACCGACAGATACCTTACATTCACAAGGATGCGGACAGACATGATGGCAGATTTGTCATTAGAAACAAATGAAAGGAGAGTGGAAAATCTTGAAAGTACTAAAAGTGTCAGCCTAGAATTCTGTACGTAAAGAAAACATCTTTCAAAAAACAAAGGCAAAATAGCTTTTCAGACTTAGAAAAGCTGGAAGAACCCATCACCAGCAGACCTATCCACAAGAAGTATTCAAAGGAGTACAGTATATGAGGCTCAAAGGAAAATCTCACTGGAGTGTTTAGGTTTCAGATTTTCAGGTTAGGGATGCTCACCTGGCACGTATTCTGCAAATGTTCAAAATTCCTAAATCTGAAACACTTCTGTTCCCGAGCATTGTGGATAAAGGATGCTCAACCATGCTTAAAAGGAAGTCAATACTGCTGAAGACTCATG
This sequence comes from Galago senegalensis, assembly GCA_963575145.1. Classification (NCBI taxonomy): domain Eukaryota; kingdom Metazoa; phylum Chordata; class Mammalia; order Primates; family Galagidae; genus Galago; species Galago senegalensis. The sequence continues at coordinate 1,217 of CAUYTI010089887.1, read as the reverse complement.
TTGGGAGAAAGGAGCTCTCAGATTAACATCCCCAGCTTCCAGCCATTAAGAAGGATGGAGACTTTACGTCCTTCATGTTCACATGGATGGAGCTGGAGAATGTTCTTCTGAGCAAAGTATCACAAGAATGGAGGGAAAAGTATCCAATGTACACACCCCTATTTTGAAACTAATTTATACCTTGTATATGAAAGCTATAACCAAATAGCCTAAGAATATAGGGAGGAGGGAGGGAGAAGGGAGGGGGAAATGGGTGGAGGGAGGGGGATTGGAGGGATCACTTCTGAGGTTTATCTTATAGGGGTACAAGTGAATCTTTTTAAGAGTAGAGTGTGAATGTTTTAAAACAATAACTGAGAAAATGACATGAAGGCTGTGTTGACCAGTTTGACGTAAGTATTTAGGATTGCATGTGAAATCCCCACACTGTACCCTAGAAGTGCATTAATGTACATAGTTACTATTCAATAAAAAAAAAGTAAATATACAGTTCAGCTCCTGTGGCTCAAAGGAGTAGGGCTCCAGCCCCATAAGCCAGAGGTAGTGGGATCAAACTCAGCCCTGGCAATAAATATATAAATAAATAAATAAATAAATAAATAAATAAATAAATAAATACACAGACACCAATTAAAGCTGATGGGCAAAAAACCCAGGTCTAGTTATACTTTTTCCTATGTCTGATGGCACAGTTTAGCAAAAAATTCCTTGAAGCTTCATATACCCATGGGCTGAAATTTGAACATCTTTTATCTCATCAAATCTTTTGTGTGCCATTACATAGAAGAGGGTTGAAATCCTTAAATAAGACAATCCCAAACTCATTTTTCCCACATTAGTTTAGGCACTCAGTTTCTAAAACTGTAGAGGGTAAGGCTCTAAAGTTTTCTTCAGGTTTAAGCAACCCAGAAACTAGTCAAGAAAGTGAACATAATTTAAACTAAATAGTTTTGAATACCCTTGTGGGAGGGAAATATAAATAGCTTAACCATTTTATTAAGGTGTAAGATTTATTTAAAGAATTTTCATTTTTTTATAAGACAAACCTCAGAAGTGATCCCTCCAAACCCCCTGCCTGCGCCCAATACCCCCCCCCCTCCCCCCCCCCCCCCCGCCGGTGTCTAGGGGCGGTGGTGTGGAGGTTGCTGTGAGCTGTGATGCCCAAGCCCTCTACTGAGCGTGACATAGTGAGATTCTGTCTCAAAAAAACACCCTTA
>CAUYTI010089885.1:0-28213 GCA_963575145.1 Galago senegalensis | reverse complement strand
GAGAAGGAGAGACAGGCAGAGAGAGAACGAGGAGCACTGTCTGTCAGGAAGAGTTTGGGCCTTTGAGGGATGGAGCCAGCATAGGAAGAGGCAATAGAGAGAAATCCAGCTTCCAAGCCTTCCCTCCTTCCCATCAACTGCTGGCTGAGTTTTCTGTCAGCTGAGCTCCAGGAGAAGCCCATTGATGTGGTCTGTGCAGAGCAGTCCCTGGGGCACATAGCAGCATGGAGAGCTGGAGCAAGTGTGGAGAGTGAGGAGAAGATGTGCAGCACAGTCAGATACCACAAAATGAGTGGGGCTCTAATGCTGGGGAAAGGGCCCTTCAGAAGGGGCAAATCCAACTCTGAGTCCTCCCATGGGGCTCATAGGAGGTTTTTGGTTTTTTGTCTTTTAAGGTAAGAATGAAACAAAGTTTATTGAGGAAGATAAAGGTAGGCTTCCAGAGTAAGAAAGCTTGCAAAACGGGATCTCTTCTTCACAGACAGTGAGCAGGCCTCCATTGTCAGGTTAAGCAGGCAAAGAGGCCATGTGCTTTGATCAGTTATTGGACTATAAAGACTTTCTTTGTTCTGGGTTCAAGTAAAGGTTGATGTTTAGTCAAGGTATGTGTGGTTGGTTTCTGTGTAGAACCCTAGGTCTTGGATAGTGGGTCTGAAGACCTTTCAGAAGGCTTGAGGCTTACCTAAGTTAGCTGCAATTTTGTATAAAACCATTTGGTTTGATCATTGATGCTTCTGAATCTGGTTCTCTGATTGAAATTATAGTTTTTTTAAAAATTTCAGATTGCTGTGAGGGTACAAGTGTTTAGGTTACATTGTTTTCATTTTAAGGTAAACTTCAAGTTGTAGTTGAGTCCTCTACCTAGGGGGTGTGCTGAACACTCACACATTGTGCATATCAGGTGAGATTCCTCTTGTGCTTTTTTTTCATGTGGGCAAGTTGTTTATATATTGGTTTCATATTAGTATTGAGTACGTTGCATACTCCCCCCCCCCCATTCTTACGATACTTTACTAAGAAGAATGTGTTTTGACTCCATCCAGGTGAACACAAAAGATGTCAAGTCTCCATCTTTTCTCATGGCTGAATAGTACTCTGTGGTATACATATATCACAGTTTGTCCATCAGTTCATGGGTTGATAGGGACTTGAGTTGCTTCCACTTCTGTCAGTTTTTTAAAAATTGGTATTCATGATAGTCTTATGTATCTTATTTAGGGGTGGTTTCTGGACATTTATTTTGATCCTTTGTGCCATTTTTCTCCATTTCTTCAGGTTTCTCATAAGTTGGAGTTGAAATCTCCATATCTGAAAACATAGCCACTTCTCTCAATCTTTACAGACTGGATTCATAATGGAAATACTTTCACACTCAGTGTAGCTAGAGAATCTGTGATGTCTCAAACCTTAGTGGGGTGTTTCAAGAATAAAGGAAATTTTATCATGTGTTTAAAATGACAAAATATTCCCAAATGCAAATCTTCCTAATAGAATGTCTAATCCAGAGAGGCAGAATAGGTTTTCATCTAACCATGCCCTTGAAATCCACTCCCAACTAGTCACTCATAATTGAAGTCAGAGCATTTGACAATCCATAGTGGGTACCATACTAGGTCATGAAAATTAGAAACCAAAATATTTTAAGTGTTGGGAAACCTTTTTAACTTACATATAAAACATTTTGACATCAAGTAATCTTGTCCTGAGAACAATTGGTAGCTCCCCTCTTCCTTGGAGAGCAGAGTTAATGACTACCTAATACCCATTTTTGTGGTGGTTGTTCAGCTCAGTATCTCTAATCATTTTATGAATTTCTTTTCAAACCTTCTAATTACCATTGTAAAAGCAGCAGTCCTTTGCAGAACCTATGTGCCTTGAATTGTTCAGGATCAGTGTTTGAAATCTTTACACCAGCATTAAGCTTATTGTGCTGTATAATCTGTTTCCATAGGCAGACATTGGTGTGAATTCTGTGCATCTCTCAAACTAGATTATGCAGCATTGTCAGTAGACTTTTGAACTTTGGAAGTCCAAAGTCTTACTATGATGGAATAAGTTCCCAGATCTATAATGGCCATTTCCCCTGACCACTGTTAGAGCCTTGCCATGTATACAAACCACAGCACAAGCAAACATACACTATTGTGACTTTGGACATCTATTGTTACTTTATCCTTTTTCATCTCCTAGGAAATTGTGTGTGTGTGTGTGTCTGTGTATGTTATCCCAACAATTAAAATGTAATGTATATGAATGCAAAGACTAGTGTCAGAAATGTCATGATGACATTTACCTCTGGATTTCTAGTTTTTGGTTTTTTATATAAAAACTGAAATAATACTTGTATAAATGAATTTTAAAGAGATCATCCTATTCTAGGATAAGATAATTCCAGCAGGAAAATAAGAGCATCCTCTTAAGGACCAGCTATGAGCAGGAAGGAATCCTCCCTGTGGCAAGGTGTCCTGTGTCATGGATGCCCACAAGCAAAGTCTCCCTCAGATGTCACTTTAAGGCCATCTCCAAGGAAGCTCTGCAAAGTCATGGGTGGGAATGTTGTATCACATCATCAATATGTCCTGTGCAGGTTGTTAGAATAGTTCTCCTCTTAGTGACTCTACCAATATCATCATCCTCTATTGGGTGTGACAGAGGATCACAAGGAACTGTCCCTCTCTGACTCTGGGACTCTGTGTGCAGCTTGAGCACTGTAGTGTATAGAGTATAGTAGAGATGGAATATAAATATCTATCTATAATATATATCTATCTATGCCCTTCCTCTTAACTTTAAACTTGTTTAAACTTATGGAGTAAGTTTTCCATGTTGACCGTGGTCAACATGGAAAACTCTTGAAGAACCACTAACTGCAAATGATCACAAGTATAGATTCTCCGTAGTAAGGTCAAGAACTCATCCACCTTAATACATTTTAAAGGAGTTAAAGATTAATGCATAGAGAGGCAAAACATAACATAAATATAAATATACACTTTACAAAAATATTTTAAACCATCCTACATACTAAGGAAATGATTTAGAACACAATAGAGATACAGATAAAACTAGCAGGTATTTCATACAAGGGGATGTTAAAAAGGCCAATAAGAGCTCGGCGCCTGTAGCTCAACCCGCTAAGGCGCCAGCCATGTATACCTAAGGTGGCAGGTTCGAATCTAGCCTGGACCCGCCAAAACAACAATGACGGCTGCAACCAAAAAATAGCCAGGCGTTGTGGTGGGCGCCTGTGGTCTCAGCCACTTGGGAGGCGAAGGCAAGAGACTTGCTTGAGCCCAGGAGTTGGAGGTTGCTGTGAGCTGTAATGCCAAGGCACTCTACCCAGGGGGACAGCTTGAGGCTCTATCTCAAAAAAAAAAAAAAAAAAAAAAAAGGCCAATAAGACTACGTAAATCCACTAATTTATTGATTTGGCAAGAGGAGGTAAATAAGATGCACAGAAGAATACCTTTTTATGCCTAGAAGAATGGCGGAGTATTACTGGTTGTCATGATAATTCTCTGTGTGTGTGTGTGTCTTTCTTATCCGAAGTTTGACTGTGTCTCCCCACACCCTCCTTAACTGTAAGTTTCTGCTGTGTAAGGTTGCTGTGAACTGGGATAATTGGCAGGGAATTCTAGTCTGGTGCAACAGAGTGAGATTCAATCTCAAAAAGAAAGAAAAAAGAAAAATCTATATAACAAAGAATTGTTTCTTCGAAGAGGCCAGTGTCAAAGTTATTACGAATCTCACAAATTACCAATGTCAGAAATAAAATAGATAATATTACTACAGATCTTGCAAACATATAAAGAATGACAAAGAAAGCCTAGAGACAACACCACACACACCAAATCAACTACTTAGATAAAATGAACCAATCCTTGAAAATAAACTTGAGCGGCGCCTGTGGCTCAAAGGAGTAGGGTGCTGGCCCCATATGCCAGAGGTGGCGAGTTCCACCCCAGCCCTGGCCAAAAAAACAAAAAAAGAAAAGAAAATAAACAAACTAGCAAAACTCATCCAATTTGAAATATTGTATTTTGAATTTAATAACCCTCTAAATATTAGAGACACTGAATTTGATATCTAACATTTCACATGAAATAAACTTTGAGGTCTAGAAGTTTTCACTGGAGAAATCTCATTCCAGGAAATAGAGGAGGAAAGCACACTGAACTCATTTTGTGAAGCTAGCATTACCATAAAGCCCAGAACTGACAAAAATGCAGAACAAGGTCCCTTAGGAATTTAAACACAAAATTACTTCAACCATAATCAACTTTTATTCAGAATATCTAGATTATTTTACAGAATCTTTTACTTAATGTTACTGAAGGGAAGAAATCTTCACTGAATATTTATAGTTCAACCAATATGATCTCCCATATTTAAGGTACCCAGCTGGGCAAAGTCCACAGACCGTGGCTTGCAGTCCTGAGCACAGTGACTGGTCGTCCCACAGGTGAAGCAAGATAGTTCCCGCTCTTCATGGGACTGGAACCATGGCTACGACTATCAGTGCAACCTTCTGCCCTGGAGTTGAACTGTACAGGATACAGTGGCGCTCTGCTCTTCCTGGGACTTGGAATCATGGCTACCATCTTCACCAATGCAGCCTTCTATCCTGGCGGTGAACTGGGTTGGATTGTGGGTGGAAAGGGTTGCCTGGGCTGTGGCTCTGGAAGGACTTCCTTGCGCTTCTTGGAGTGCCATCGGAGCAAGGGCCCAAGATAGGTGCAGCCAGGAAGGCATCAAGGACATGGAAGGGGGCTATGGACGGGTGCCACTGGGCAGAAACAGGGGCCTAGAAAGGGGCTTTGGAACAGTGAGGGTGTGCAGGGATTAGGGGGAGGAAGGGACCTTGGATCAGCAGGGGTGGGCAATGACAGCAAGCAAGGAGAGGTGGGTGATCTGAAGAGGTCCAGGGGGCACCAGAGGCGAGGGGGTACATGATTGGGGTTGGGGTCACAGGTTGGGGCTGGACATGGATCTGTGGGACATGTGGGAGGATTCAAGGGCAACATGAGCAGGAAAGACATTTGTTTGCTACAACAAACACAGATAAACAAATGATCAAAACCAAGGGAAATAGAGCTCCTATTTCAACTAATAACTAGCTTGTGTCAGGGTAGCACAGAATTACTGCAGAGAGTGACCACAAGGACTTCTAAATGTTAGAATGTGTGGTGCTATATAGTGAAATAAAGTTCTATCAACTTAGAATACTTTCTATGACATACAGTTCAGATAATAGTGAAAAGGAAAAAACATCTGCCTACGATACTGCAAGGATTTTAATATACTTAAAAACTACCCGCAATCCCATGGAAGCATGTTAGAGACATGAACCAACAGTTCAAGAGAAAAAAAAAACAATGGCTGTTCATCTCATTCAAAAAAACAAACCACACTGAGATACCACTTCACGGACATAATGTCAAAAGTTTCACATCTCATGGGGTGTGGTTGTACTTACAGTATTGGGAAGAAAGCATGACCTAACTTCTGTGAGGACAAATTGGGCAATACTTAGCAACACTGCATAGGCAATAACACTTTCACCCACAACCCGACGTGTTTACTGGCCTCCAAGCAGGGCCACCTGACTCACACTTGGGTTTCAGGGAGCTTGTGTGGGCCATGACTTGATGTAGATGAGACCACACATAAAGTCAGCAGAGCAGAGACAGAGTTAGGGACCAGATGGCTTCACATCACAATTCTTCCAAACATTCAAAGAACTAGTACCTATATTACATAACCTTTTCCAAAACATAGAAAAAGAAGGAATCCTCCCAACACATTCTATGAAGCAAATATTACCTTAATCTCCAAACCAGGAAAAGACCCAACAAAAAAAGAAAACTATAGACCAGTATCATTAATGAATATTGATGCAAAAATATTCAATAAGATTCTACCAAACAGAATTCAATAATACATCAAAAAAACTATAAACCATGATCAAGTTGATTTTATCCCAGGGTTACAAGGTTGGTTTGGCATTTGCAAATCTATAAAAATGATGCAGTGCGTAAATAAAAAACAAAGACCATATGATTCTATCAATTGATGCAGACAAAGCTTTTGATAATATCTAGCATCCTTTTCATAATTAGAACATAGGCTTACATAGAACATTTCTTAAACTGATATAGACGTTCTACAGTGAACCCACTGCTAATATCATATTGAATGGAGTAAAGTTGAAAACATTTCCATTCCAATCTTGAACTGGACAAGGATGCCCATTGTCACCACTGCTATTCAACATAGTAATGGAAGTCCTAGCTGTTGCAATCAGGCAAGAGAAGAGTATCAAGGGTATTAAAATGGGGTCAGAGGTGGTCAAATTCTCGCTTTCCATGGATGACATGATTTTATACCTGGAAAACCCCAGGGACTCAATTATGAAGCTCTTAGAAGTGATCAAGCCATATCTCAGGATACAAAATCAATACTTTCAAATCAATAGCTTTTTTTTTTTGAGACAAAGTCTCACTAAGTCACCCTTGGTAGAGTGCTGTGGCATCACAGCTCACAACATCCTCAAACTCTTGGGCTTAAGCAATTCTCTTGCCTCACCCTCCCAAGTAGCTGAGACTACAGGCGTCCACCACAATGCCTGGCTATTATTGTATTTGTCATAGTTTAATAGGCCTGGGCTGGGTTTTAACCCACCAGCTCAGGTGTATATGGCTGGCATCCTAGCCACGGAGCTACAGGTGCCAAGCCCTGAATCAGTATCTTTTATATATGCCAACAATAGTGAAGCTGAAAATATAGTCAAGGACTCTATTCCTTTTACAGTAGTGCCAAAGAAGATGAAATACTTGGGACTGTATCTAACAAAGGAGGTGAAACATCTCTATAATGAGAACTATGATACCCTGAGAAAAGAAATAGCTGAAGATGTTAGCAAATGGAAAAAGGTACCATGCTCATGGCTGGGGATAATCAACACTGTTAAAATGTCTACCAAAAGCAATCAACAGATTTAATGCAATCCCTATCAAAGTACCAATGTCATACTTTAAAGAACTTGAAAAAATAGTACTTTGTTTTATGTGGAATCAGAAAAAGCTTTGAATATCCAATACATTACTTAGAAATAAAAACAAATCAGGAGGCATCACATTACCAGGCTTCAGATTATACTATAAATCTGTAGTGATCAAAACACATGGTATTGGCACAAAAATGGAGATGTAGATAGACGGAACAGAATAGAGAACATAGAGATGAACCCAACCAGATATCATAATTTTATCTTTGGTAAGCCTAACAAAAACATACATTGGGGAAAAGATTCCCTATTTAATTAATGAATGGTGCTGGGAAAAGTGGCTAGCAACATGTAGAAGACTGAATCTGGATACTCATCTTTCACCACTCACTCTCTCCCCACCCCTCTCATCTACAAACACATAAAAAAATGTTTATCATCTTTAATTATCAGAGAAATACAAATCAAAACACTTAGAGATATCACCTAACTCCAGTAAGATTAGCCCACACCACAAAATCCCAAAACTACAGTGTTGGCATGGATGTGGAGAGAAGGGAACACTTATACACTACTGTGGGATTGCAAACTAATACAGCCTTTTGGAAAGAAGTATGGAGAATTCTCAAGGAACTAAATGTTGACCTACCATTTGATCCTGCAATTCCATTACTAGGTATCTACCCAGATGAACAAAAATAATTTTACCAGAAAGACATCTGTACTAGAATATTTGTTTCAGTTCAATTCATAATTGCCAAGTTGTAGAAGCAGCCAAAATGCCCAATAACCCATGAATGGATTAACAAATTGTGAAAAAAAATTATGGTATATGTATACCATGGAATACTATGCAGCAGCCAGAAAAAGAGGGAGACTTTACATCTGTTATGTTTACCTGGATGGAGTTGGAATATATTCTTCTTAGTAAAGTATCTCAAGAGTGGGGAGAAAAGTATCCAATGTACTCAATATTATTATGAAACCAACATGAAATTTTACCCATTCATACGAATGATAAAACAGAAACAAAGTCTAGAAAGAAAGAGAAGGGAAGGAGAAGGGAGGGGTGGGGGAGGACGAGTGGAAGGAGGGTATTTGGCAGGATCTCAATTAATGTACACAATGCAAGGGTCTATTTCAAAACAACTAAGAGTATATTATAAATGTCTTACCACAAAAATAAGTGAGGTGATGGCTATTTTAATTAGTTTGGCTAATCATTCCACATTGTATATCAAATAATCACATGGTACCCCATAAATGCATGTTATGTTTAATAAAAAATTAAGTAAAAACTCAATGATAAATGTAATGTGAACAGGCTTCAATAGAATGACTATTACTAATTTCAATAATATTAGACCAATGAAAATTAAAAATATAAATGTAATGCAGTGATCCTCAACCTTCCTAATGCTGTGACCCTTTAATACAGTTCCTCATGTTTTGGTGACCCCTAACCATAAAATTATTTTCATTGCTACTTCATAACTATAATTTTGCTAGTGTTATGAATTATAATGTAAATATCTGATACGCAGGATATATTTTCATTGTTACAAATTGAACATAATTAAAGCATAGTGCTTAATCACAAAAACAATATGTAATTATATATTGTGAAATATTTATTTCTAATTACAAATAAATGAAATTGTGTCTTGAAGCACTGTGTAGCATGGTTAACAGTCTAATATAACAACAGTAAACATTTTGCTACATTTTGCAAAAGTATGCATAAAAAGCCAAAGTCAGTGTGAAGGTTGAGATTGCTTCTTTCTCACCAAATCAGAAATTCCTGAGGCAGTCTTTGCAAGAGCACAGTGAAGATCATCTTCCACAACAAGTCTACTTCTTTATTTAGACTTGATAACCAACAAGCTGGAAAACCCTGCTTCATAAAGACATGTTGTTGGAAATGGAAGAAGAAGGCTCAACACATTCTCAGACAGAACAGGTTATGACTGCAAACACTTGATCCAGAATTTTGTAACTGGCATTGTAGAGAAATCGTTCTCACTGCATTGCTGTTAATAAGTTCAATGAACTCCTCTTCTGCTGTCTCAGGAACATCTTCAACTTTGACTGTGAATGGGCTTCTCACAAGTGCAAATGCAGTGTCAGGAAGATTTGGAAGTACAATAAAATTTCGTCTGCAAGCATGTACAAGTGTTTCACAGAAATTATCATTGTAATCCTTTTGTCTGGTTCAATGTCATGTTCCTCAAAGAAAGCAGACAAGGTAGGCAACATGTAAATTTTATTGTCATCCAATTTTTTTTTTTTTTTTGCCAAAGCTAGAGTTTCATTTGGAATGATCAGATCTTTTCAGACAAATCAAGGCATGTTGCATTTGGTCCTTGCAGTGATAAATTTAACTCATTCCAGGTGGCAAAGATGTCAACCAAGTAAACTATTTTCTGCAGTTCACTTTTATTGCTGAAAAGTGCTTTAAACTGCAGTCTTGCTTTCTGATTAAAAAACGTTTTGAGTTCATCATGAAGATCAAAAACATGTTATAAAACGTTTCTTCTTGACAACCATCTCACTTCAGTGTGAAATAGCAGAGCATTGTTCGGCGCATCCAACTTGCTGCACAGTTGTGAAAACAGTCCACTGTTTATAGTGATAGCCTTTACAAAATTGACAAAACTTATGACGCTTTTCATTACTTCTTGTAACTCTTGTGGCAGCATCTTTGCTGCTAATATTTGCCAATGAATCATACAGGGAGTTCCAATGACTTTGGCTGACTCATTCAGTACCAAACGTTGAAATCCAGATTGACATCCTAGCATAGCTGGAGAACCATCTGTGCAAACAGCACAAACCTTTTCCCAAGAGATCTTACGCTCTTTCAGAAATGAACCAACTGTGTCAAATACCTCACGTGCAGTAGTTGTCCTTTCAAGAGGTTTGCAAAAAAGAAACTTATCTTTAAAGTTGCCATCATCAATATACCTCATGTAAACCAGTAATTGTGAACAATTAGCAGTGTCTGTAGATTCATCAAGCTGGATCAATCCACTAAATATTGGAAGTGGAGCAGATTTAATTTCCTGGATTACCTGATCAAGAGTATCAGCAGACATGTCATCTATTCTTCTGTGGACAGTGTCGTTAGATAAGGAAATTGCACTCAATTTTGCAACAAATTCGTCTCTGATCATAACTTGAACAATGTCTTTGGCCACTGGCAACAGTAAATCCTCAGCAATGGTGTGAGGTTTCATAGCTCTGGCGATTCTGAGTGCCACCAAATATGAAGCTTCAACAGCTGCTACGTTTTGTTTGTGGTACTTGCCACCGGTGTCTAGTCTGGCTTTCTTGAGTCCATCAGTTTTGCTTCTAAAATACTTGGTATCCTTGCCAGAAAAGCTCAGATACTTGCTATCAAAATGACGTTTTAGTTTGCTCGGCTTCATAGATTCGGCTGATTGAACATCACAACAAATAACACATTGCGGTTTCTCAATTCCTGCTGCAATTATTGAGGTAAAAGCATACTATAAAAAAATCCTCACTATATTTTCTTTTCTTACTGTTCTTCTCTACACGATCCATTGTCATGGGATGGTTTGCTAATGAAAATAATATATAACAAAGCTGTAATACTACAAAAGATGGTACGTTGCACAGTTCAGTCAATACAGTTCATTCAAGTTTCCTATGATTTACCATTCTCCGTGTTGTTTTTTTATATACCTGTTACTATCACAAGGGGGCAGTATTTACATCAACCACAGCTGAATATAAAAAGACCAATCAGCATCCAGATTAAGTTCCCATGGTATAGATATTTTTTTTTCTTTTGCAGTAGTTGATGATTTTACAGTACATGATTTTACATTTACCCAGTGATTATAATTTATTAAGTGTCGCTTTTGCCTCCAATACTGCTGCTTTCAACACAGTAGCTTCTTTTAACAGAGGAGCTACTTTGGACACAGCTGCTGCTTTCTACACAGTAGGTTCTCTCTACACATGTGTGACTGGTCTGCATAAGTATATTACAGCGCCAACCCTGTCACATACACCAGTATTTGTACCGGGTGTATGTGATGGGGTTGGCACGATGATGTCATGCTGGGCACTCTATGTGGGCGTATCTGCATGTGAGCAGACCAGCCTGGAGATGGATAGGTGAGCGGGTGTCTCGGTTCCTAAGACCATTGGTAATATGTGCTTTCAGATAGTCTTAGACCACCCCTGTGAAGAGGTTGTTCGACTCCCCCAAAGGGGTAGCAACCCACAGGTTGAGAACCTCTAATCTAGGCCAAAGATTAGACTATTTTTAAAAATGGTTTTCACTTTAAAGAAATTCTGAAGAATTTTCATACATAATAACGTGCTTTTCTCCTCACAATAAAGCTTTTGAATATGTAGATTTGGTCATAGTGTCAGGGAGGATCCTCAATGATATTAAAATAATTCTTTTTCTGTGTGAAGCTATCAGTCTGTGATTTTAAAGATCTACCTATGAATATGACAAGAGATGCCTGCAGCCTTTAACAAATTGAGCATTGTTTTTTTTTTTTGTTGTTGTTTGTTTGTTTTTTGAGACAGAGCCTCAAGCTGTCCCCCCTGGGTAAAGTACCATGGCATCACAACTTACAGCAACCTCCAACTCCTGGGCTCAAGCAAGTCTCCTGCCTCCACTTCCCAAGTAGCTGGGACCATAGGCACCTACCACAATGCCTGGCTATTTTTTTTTTTTTTTGGTTGCAGCCATCATTGTTGTTTGGCAGGTCTGGGCTGGATTAGAACCTGCTACCTTAGGTGTATGTGGCTGGCGCCTTAGCCACTTGAGCCACAGGTATCAAGCCTGAGCATTGGTTTTAAATTCATGTGATTCTCTAGAATAAAAGTGAACATCTCAACATTCACATGATTTTAAAAAAATTTATAGAAAGAATGAGAAAATAAAACCTTTTGTTTTATTCTAAAACTACAATCTTAATGTTTCCTACTTAAAAATGTATTTCTCTATTATGCGATTCCAAAGTGTTTATTTGCATTTGAGTGCAATGTAGGTATAGGTTTAGTAATCTTGTAGAGAATGGAAGTGGTGGAAGGGAAGAGTATATTGCACTTAGTTTTTCATATAGACTAAGATTTCCAAGTTATCATTAACAGAGCTCTAAAATAATCTAACATACACAAGCAGAGTCTAAGAACTAACCTGCCTCCTGATTCTTGTGTATTAACATTTCATTTTCAAATGGGTTTGTGAAGCCACTTCTGAGAGGCAAAGAAGAGTTATGAGACCTTAATCATTCTTTACTAAAACTAGATAATTGCTTTCATGCAACTTAGCCACAGTAATATCTCTTAATTTTTATTGCTAATATTCATTGTATAAGTGAATCAACTTTCAAGTTCACTTTCAGAGGTGCCATTGCATCATCATAAATTGCAAAAGAAAATAAAATTCAGAATACTTGTTAGAAACATCTATGTTTGTAAGTAGTAATCAGAGATTACAATGACAAATATTAGGCTCTGGATACCTTCAAAGCCTTGCACAGTGGCTAGCACATAGTCACTGTTGAATACTTGTTGAATAACTGAATATGATTTATGGTTCCCCAAATTTACCCACATCTCAAAGTTTATTTTAATGCTATCTCTTCCATGAAAACTTTCTCTGTTCCTGCCAAGCTGGTAGGAATGCTTGAGCCCAGGTATTCGAGACCAGTCTGAGCAAGAGCAAGACCCAGTCTCTACTAAAAAGAGAAAAATGAACCACCTGTGGTGGTAGGTACCTATAGTCCCACCTACTTGGGGAGGCTAAAGTAGGATCACTTTAATCCAGGGGTTTGCGGCTGCTGTGAGCTAGGATGATGCTATGGCACTCTGCCAAGTGTGACAGAGTGAGACTCTGTCTTTAAAAATAATAATAAGGAAAGCTTGGTGCATAATAAGATATGCATTTTTCAGTATTCTGATTTTCAATTTTTTCTACAATTGAACAATTCAATAGTTTCTACAATAAACTTTGATAAAATGTGGAACCTGCATGTGTTTGTGCACTATATGATGTGAGATTCACTTGTGAATCAGGTTTTAACCAACTGAACATACACACCACGAAAAATAGGTCTTATTAAATAACCTCAGGACAGAAGTCAACTTTTTCTTTATGAAACATAATACTGGTGCTAATGGAAAGCAACTACAAAATCGACCATGAAAGAAATGTGACCTGAAAAGCTCATCATGGGATATAATTAGGGTGACCAGACGTCCCGATTTGGGCGGGACAGTCCCGCTTTCCAACAATTTGTCCCACGTCCCCCCGGCGTTTTAAAAAAGTCCTGGATTTTTGGAAAGGATGCACGAAGGGGCTGGAGAACAAGAAGGGAATATACGGTTTTCCGCCTCCATATGGCTATTTCGCCAGAATATGAGTTTTATATTATTTTTGTTAATTTTATAATGTTAAACTGTAATAAATAATTGCTGAGAAGTGATTATTGAGAACCGCTTATCAAAGTTTGCCTTGTCAGGCCCTGCCCGGCGCCTTCCCCTGCGCTCCGCCCCCGCTCCGCCCCCCCCCCATGTTGTCCCGCCTTACAGATGTTAGAATCTGGTCGCCCTACATATAATGTTCCCAGCAAACTCCACATGTGTAGTACAAAGCCTTGCACTTGCCTGCTGGTACCAGGCTCTTCTTGCAGGACTTTTTCTGGAAGAAGAGATGGAACACTCCTCCCTCTGCCTACTAATGTTTTCATTTGCTGTTGAGAAGACAAATGAAGACCATGTGGTTTGTAAAGAAAGTAAATGTTCATTTTCAGTCTATTCAACGAGTTTGGTATTGCCCATCTTTGTATACCAAGCAGCCCACAATTTCATTATGCAGATAAATCTATACCATCTAAAATAGAAATGTTTAAAAAATTGGATAATAAATATAAACAATTTTATAGGCAATAAGCTTCTTTTCTGGCTCGGTGCCAGTGGCTCAAGCGGCTAAGGCGCCAGCCACATATACCTAAGGTGGCGGGTTCGAATCCCTAGCCCAGGCCTGCCAAACAACAATGATGGCTGCAACCAAAAAATGGCCGGGTGTTATGGCGGGCGCCTGTAGTCTCAGCTACTTGGGAGGCTGAGGCAGGAGACTTGCTTGAGCCCAGGATGTGAAGGTTGCTGTGAGCTGTGATGCCATGGCACTCTACCCAGGGGGATAGCTTGAGGCTCTGTCTCAAAAAAAAAAAAAAAAAGCTTCTTTTCTATGGTCACAGAATAAAGCACTTAAATGTTCATCGCAGTATTCGGAAAAACACCATTATTATCCCTATGTTGTGCCCAGCCTTATGCTGAAGGCTAGGTATGGATTCACTTATTTATGGCCCAGAGTATCATCCCAGTAGGCACTACTCCAAAGGCAGGACAGGTCCCAAACTGGCCTTCAAGGAATGACCAGTATTGGAGAGGACAAATAGTTAAAGTAAAGACACAGAAACTAGTGCTAACACTTTGAATCTCATTTTAAATTTAAATGTCTACACATTTGTGAATACCTCCTTCCAAATAGAAGTTTTTACTGTAAGTTAAAATGGGTAGTGTTCTTTCTAGGTAGAATTTAAATATAATTAGGCTACTCTATTCCCAATGATCCAGAATTTGGGATAAATGAGGTTTTATTCAGCTGGAATGATCTAAATAATTATGCTCTGAATTTAATCTTATGTAGTTAACACTTCTAAAACAGCCACTAGAGATACACGACTAAAAGTAACAATACAATCACAAATAGCCACTCAGTGGGTTTAGGCTGTATCACCAAAGCCACTCTCCCTGCTATACTGTCTCACACCCTGTCCTTGCTAGAGCTTTCACCCACTGTGTAGGAGGCTAGGCCAGCCCTGTATGAGGATTGCCTGCTGTTCCAATAGGAACCACAGAAAACTAACCAGCTGGCTCAGTGTCCCTATGAGATTGCATCATTTATGAAGAACTGCTTCTGAGGGAGTAAAATAAAACCTAGCTATAGGATTGGGGTAAAAATCATACAGTTGGAAGGGGCTGGACTTCTTAAGATTTATCTCACAAAATCTCCAAACCCTCAGGGATCTCTCCCAAATTACTGTTGTCACCACTGCTCTGGCCTCAGTGTTGCTGTTCCCCTCATTAATCTTTTGCCTCCCACATAGAAACTATATGCCCAAATCTCCTTAGGACAACTGAAGGAATTAGATACATTAATAAGGAGTAGGAAACAAACAGGTTAAGAGAGAGATTATCAAACATCTCCTTCAGGGGTTAACCATGAATCAGGTTCAAGCCAGTTTACTGGTAAGTTTTTGTTATTGGTGGTGGTAGGTTTTTTGGCCTGCTGTGTATTTGGCGCCTCTCTACAGAAACAGCCCACAGGTACCATCACATTCCCAGAAGAGTCTAATCCCGCTCAAGCTCAGTGATTCAATAACCTAGTCTATATCTTATAGCCTAAAAGCCCCATATCAGTGTTTCCATTACCAACACCTCTTAGGAACACAACCCTCAGAAATCTAACCCCTTAGGCTGCTATGATTGGAAAAGTTGCAAGAAGAAAGGAAATCTGGGAGGCAAGGATTTGCATTGCAAAGTACATCGAGAGTCTCAATCCTGGAAGTCTAGACGAGTTTACCAGGAAAGGAGGCAGTTTGGGAAGACTAGAGTTTACAATCTCATTCTCTCTCTCTCCCTCCCTCTCTGTCCATCTCTGAAGGGGAAAAGCAATGAGGACAAACTGCAGCCTCCATACATCGAAGGATGCAGGGGCACTACAGACTATATATTGAGTCCACAGATACCTCTACATGACTCTGCCACACAGCCAATGTCCTGGAATGCTCACGCACTCTAACCCTGGGGCAGGGCTCTTACCCCTCTTCAGTGGCCCTCTGGTCAAACCAAAATCCTGGAGGGAAGGTTTAGGAAAGGCAGTAAAATCAGGACAAGCAGGGGGCCTGTGCAACCCCTTAAGTCCCTAATGATATCCATGCAGCACCTTGAGAAGCTTCTTTTTTTTTTTTTTTTTTTGAGACAGAGCCTCAAGCTGTCCCCCTGGGTAGAGTGCCATGATATCACAGCTCACAGCAACCTCCAACTCCTGGGCTCAAGCGAGTCTCCTGCCTCAGCCTCCCAAGTAGCTGGGACCACAGGCGCCCGCCATAACACCCGGCCATTTTTTGGTTGCAGCCGTCATTGTTGTTTGGCAGGCCTGGGCTAGGGATTCGAACCCGCCACCTTAGGTGTATGTGGCTGGCGCCTTAGCCACTTGAGCCACAGGCGCCGAGCCACCTTGAGAAACTTCTTAAGGAAGAGCTACATGATTCCTCTATCAGCCACTTGTTTCCAGAGAGTCTGAAAGGGTGCCACTGCCATTAGGAAAAAAAGCCCAATAGTGGAGTGACTTATGCTGGGGGATGGGAGCTCAGTGATGTGACCAGAAAGACCAACATCAGTTCCTAAGTGAGCTGAATGGCTCTGGTCCCAGGTACACTTGCTGGGAAAGCTTCCACGGAGACCTGGCCCGTTAGAGCCCTCCTGCTACTTGGTAGCTGGGTTATTCTGGAGGGACCCTACAAATTGGAACCCCCCTGCCACTTGGTGGCTATTGCTGTCCAGGTTGCCCCTCCCAGCTCTGACAGGGAACACATGCTGTCCCAACTCTCCCACCACTCTCTCTAGTCCCATGAGTCCCAAGGCACAGAGGAGCAACAGGGCCTGGGACCCCCCACCTCAGCTCTCTCAGATCTCCCTATAGACCACCAGAGCCTGCCAACCCCTGAGTGGGCCAGTCTGGGTCTAGAGCAGGCCAAACCTCCCTGTCCCCATGGTGACCAGGGTCACCATCCTCTACCCCTCCCAGACTCAGAGTCAATCCTGGACCTCTGCAGTGGGTGCGGGCCGCTCCCCAATCCACACAGAGCAGCCAGCAGGGGCTGAGCCTGGGGCCCACCCTTCCCTGGGAGCACATGCTGCTAATCTTGACATCTCTGAGCTGGCCCACATATCACCTTGTGGATCTTCTCCGGCTGTGGTATCTCCATGCTGTCCACACTCAGGGCCAGTGGTGCACAAGTCATCTCTAGGATCACCAGCCTTGGTATCTCCATGCTGGTCCCACCAGGGGGGAGTGGCACACAGGTCACATCAGGGTTGTCAGGGTTCACCTCCACCTGGTGCATCTCTGTGCCAGCCCTCCCCAGGGTGAGAGGTGCACAGGTGTCCCAGGGGATGGCCAGCCTTAGCATCTCCAGGCTGGCCCCACCGGGAGGCAGGGGTGCATGGGTCACCTTTGGATGCCCTCATCCAGGGCATCTTGGTACCGGCCCCATCCAGGGTCATTGGTACACAGTGTAATGCCCTAACTGTATTTTGTTCGTAGGCTAGTTTTACTCCATTTTGCTTTCAACAACAGGAAGCTCAGCTGAAAGCTGCAGAGTTTAGCAAAAACCGCAAAAACCTGTGAAACCACAGCTCCCCCTTGTAAGCACTCTCTAGTTAGAATTAGGTCTAATTCTGTAGGTGTTGGCTCTGATGAGACTCGGCCTGCGGCCAGCGTTAAGAACTCCTCCTCTGGGGTGGCACCTGTGGCTCAAAGGAGTAAGGTGCGGGCCCCATAGGCCGGTGGTGTGTTCAAACTCAGCTCTGGCAAAAAAAAAAAAAAAAAAAAAAAAAAAGATCACTGACCATCACTGAGACTTTGGGAAATCATTCTCATGGTTCCTCCATGCCATGGTATTTGGAAATAAACCTTTCTCTAAAAAAAAACAAAACTCCTCTTCCCCTACTGAAAGCATCTTACAAGAGGTTTCCACCCCTGCTTCTGGGGGAAGAGACTTTGAGACCCGAGTCGGCTCTCAGCTGGCGATCAATAAAGGATCCTTTCTTGGGCGGGCGCAAGCCCCATATACCGGAGGTGGTGGGTTCAAACTTGGCCCCAGCCAAAAACTGCACGCGCGCGCGCGCGCGCGCACTCACACACACACGGACCCTTGCTTAATTTGGACTAGTTGCTGGCATTTCTCTATACCACTCCTTTTGGGTATAACAACAGAACACCTCAGAGATCGCAGGCCTTGGCCTCTTCGCATGGGCCCCTCCGCGAGTAGGCGTGCACAGGTCCCCTCAGGGACCCAGGGCTGAGGACCAGGATGGACAAGGGAAGGGCTCCCCTCACCCCCATCCTGGCTGCAGATCTCGAGGCGCATGGCCTGCAGGGTATTTTCCCAATGAAATAAAACACTCGGGAAGTCTCCAAATTCTCCACAGGATGGCAGTGAATCGGGAAGCACCAGGAGCATCGCGGAAGCCTGGCGCGGCTGGTAGTCACAGCAGAGAGTGCGGGAAAGGCCCCAACGGTCGCCGGCGCGGGCTGCGGGCGGGACCTTTAAACCTCCTGAGCGGCCACTGAGTGCGCAGATGCGAGAGCGCGAGGGGTGGTGGGACCCGGGTCGCGGGACGCAAGAGCGGGACTTCGCGTGTTAGACTGAGGGCTTAGGAGGGAGGATTCGGGACAGATGGAATGGGACCCATGGCGCCGGACGGAGGGGCAGGAAGGAGGGCGAGAGGCAGATGGCGCCGGATGGAGGGTCGCAGCGCCAGGATGGCTTCTTCTCTTCTCGCCAGTCCACACTCCCAGAGGCTCCAGTCAGGAAAGAGGAGCCCCGAGCCGGCTCCCTGAAGCCTCTTCATCTACGACCTTCCGCCACTTCCAGCCTGGGAGGGGCCTTCACTGTTATGTCCACCCGCCGGGCAGAGGGAAAAGGGCCCGGCGAAGCGTGGCTGCCGTGCTCAGGCAGGGACCCAGCTCCAGTGCAGCGCGCCTCTTCAGGGACAGGCACCCCCGACTGCACTTTGCACAGGCCTGGAGGCCTCACAGCGGTGACAGCAGTTCAGCGCCCTGGCCCGTCCCCTGCAGCCCACCTCTCTTCTCACCCTCCTTCCTAGCCAGGTAAGACGCTACCGTGTTTCCCTGAAAATAAGACCTACCCCCAAAATAAGCCCTAGCAGGATTTCTATGCATTAGTTAAATATAAGCCCTACCCCAACGACAAGACTTAGTGATGGGCGTGGCTAAGCAGCGTATCTGCATAGCCACGCCCTGCATTTCTGCCTCGGAGCAGTAAGGAAGACTGGAATACCTTTTATCTGCCACAACGCCTTTCTCCGACTGGCACTTGAGCGGGTGCGCGTGTAGTAACCGCAGTCGCAGGCATCCTATTGCGCACTAGCTAACAGCTAGGGGAAAGGAGTTCACGCATCACTAGCGCCAGCCCCACCAACAAGGTCGGCATCCCCTATCAGGTTCCAGAAGAAGATGACTTAACTGTATTTGAATAAATGTAGATTGTTGTATTATACTTAATAAAAATAAGACATCCCCTGGGAAAAAGCCCTAGTGTGTCTTCTTGAGAAAAAATAAATATAAGACAGTGTCTTATTTTCGGGGAAACACGGTAGCTGAGCTCCAGATCCTTTCCAGGCAGCACCTGCTGTGGAAGGCTCTGGGACCTGTGCTTGAGAAGTGGGGTGGTGAACTCAGCCTGATCACAGGAGCTGCTGCCCTAGGGTGGAATGGGGGGGGACACTAGTGCAGCAGAAGCTGAGATTGCACAGCTGTCTCTCAGACTGTGAGTGGGGTTGGCCTTGGTTTCCCCACCTGCCTCAGGAACACAGCCTCTAGGCCTTGTGGCTCTCAGAGGCTGGCTGCAGTACCTGAGCTGGTGCTGAGAGGGACAGGCTTTCCGTTAGAGAGCACCCCTCCTGCTGCACCCCAAGGTCAGAGGAAGAAAATGGGTGAGGCTTCCCCTTCCATCAAAGGTAGCCAGCTCCCTGATATCAGGGGTGTGTAAACCGGGTGTCTGTGAGGTCCAGTAAGTACAGGTTCTGAGCTGTCCTCTCTCTCCCCCAGGGAGAGGAATTCCCTCACTGGCCTGCCACAGGTACCCCTAGGTCACACCCATCTGTGTCTGTGAGCATGGGTGGGAAAAGGTGTAGCTCAGGTGGGATTTCTCATCATGCTGACGGCCAAGTTTACCTGCAATGTGGGCCAGCTTGGGATTTACAATGTCTGCTAGGACACCTTCACCTTTTGTCTGTGTTCTTCCATGTCTTACAGATGGTGGTCATCTCCACACTCTAGTCATGTTATGTACCTGGGCTATGCCATAGACTGCCTGGCCCTCTCTTCTAAGCAGAAGCAATAGCATGCAGAGACCTCCACCACCTGCTGGCAACTCCACACACCTTGGACACACCTGACACCAGTCCATAGGGCTGGCCAAAGCCAATGACCAATGCAAGGAAGATGAGGAAGAGCTGGGCACAGCAGAGTGGTGTGCCGACACAAATGAGGAGGTGGGGGACACCAAGGGGCCTGGAAGGGATCACAAGGCAGCTGGCCTCAGCCAGGCTAGGCCGCAGAACCAGCGGAGGCACATCCCGTGGAAAAGGGCTGCATGAAGTTGTCAGCTGTACCTGCAAGTCACCACATTGCTGCTTTTCACAGCCCATGGAAAAACAAGGTCTTCCTGCTAATCACAAACTCAGTCAGCTGCCTGTGCCTCTAGCCCAGCCTCTGCCAGGTGGCACACCGGGGCCTAGGCACAATAATGGTGGACTGCCACCATGGCTCCCACCCTGTGCCTTCTCCACTTTAACCCCTGGCCTGGGCTGTCAGATGGACCACAGCCTGGTGGTGCAGGTGAGCATGGGTGACCATGACTGGCCAACCTGTTCCTTCAGGCACCTCACATCTGGGCTTCCATAGGAGACCACAACCCAAACAACCCTCCCCACACCTATGAGCCCCCTGCATCCTCCTAAGGGTCTGGGGTAGGCACCAGGCAACTGAGCTAGCAGTGCCCTGAACTGCCATAACAGAGTACCACACAAAAACTGTAAAGGATTTTTTTTTCTTTAGAGTAGTAGGCTGTTCAAAACAGTAAATGAGGAACAGGATTTTCTACTGTATTTATGCTATGCGCATGTGTACTGTCCTCAGTATTTTATTGAGGTGCATGTGCGTTACAATGCTAGTCACAACTGCCATGCTATGAAATCAACTTAGCGCCCATCCAGGGAGATATTGTGTGTCACATACACACAATGGAATACTAGTCAGCTTTAAAAGAAATGAAATCCCAACATGTGCAGCAACGTGGTGAAACTGGAGGTCACTGTGTTAAGTGAAATAGGCCAGATGCAGAAAGACAAATAGGGCATGTTCTCACTCCTGTGTGAGACCTAAAAAGGTTGATAACATGGCCACAGAGAGTAGATGGTTAGCAGAGGCTGGGACATGACCACACAGGGGAGCCAGACCTGGGAGCATTTCTTCAATTCCAGACCCTGGGGAGGAGGGTAGTTTTCCAGGGACATTGAGCAAGGTGAGGGGTTGGCTCTAGCAGAGTGGGTGTGAGTGAAGCCTGCCTTCTTAGCCCTAGGGGCTGGGGTAGGTGATACTGTCAATTAACAGCATCACCACTTTCCCTTACTGTGCTCTCATGCAGGGTGAACTTAGGGGTCTGACCCCAGGTGTGCACTAGCAAGGCCAGGCTGAGAGTAGTCCCCAGGTGTGCAAGGAGGAGAGTGTTCAGCAAGGGGCAAGGAGAGGAGAGGCTGTACCGCCCCATCCTGCACATATGCCACAGTCCCTACTCCAGACCTGCACAGCGCTGTGGGTCTCACCTGCCCCTTCCATGCACTGCCAGGCTTCCTTCTCATCAGGGTTGGCCTGGCAGGTGGCTGAGAGGACCAAGGTCCTATGGTGACAGCCAGCTCCCAGACCGAGCAAGGGGGTGCACACATTTCCATCCACAGCTTGGCAGCCTTGCTCAGGAAGAGGCCAGTAGCAAAAGAGACAGCACAGCTCTCCCAGGGAAGAGTTGTTCATCCTGGGGCTGGTCTCCTGTACAGGGGCGGTCAGACACCAGGAGCAGTGGAGGAAGAGGGAAGGGCGGCCAGCCGGCAGCAAGGGCGCAACGGAGCCAGCACACAGGGCGGCCACAGCCTGCCGGTCTGGAGCAGAGGAGGCAGCGCCGGTCTGGAGAGCGCAGCTCCTACAGCCAGGGCAGGTGAGCGGTGGTCCCGGGGTTAGCGGAGACACAGGCGACCAAGCCTCAGCGTGTCCCTCCACCCACGTTGAGACAGCAGGACGATGACTGCAGATCCTGGACGCTCCACGGCGGGGAAGCTGCGCCCGCACTCAGGCCTCCCTCAGCACTCTGGAGAGGGACAAGGAAGTAGTCTCCCTTGAGAAGGGACCCCAAAGCCGATGCTCCCCGACCCGGTACCCCTGCAGCCCCAATCTCCTGCCCACAGGTCCCCAATCCTGGTGGGCCCTGCCCCAGTGGCCTGGTGGGGAAGCGCTGCGCCCTGGCTCTTGGAGCTACTGTCCCCACAATGACTGCAGACACAGCGTGGACCGCTGGGCCCATACTTCTCTCTCGTCTGAGCTGTGCTTTGTAGGCTCTTCGTCTCGAGATGAAGGCCGATAACCCGCCAACCAGCCGCACCAGGAGCAGCGGGTGGAGCCAGCCTGGCCTTTGGGGGCTCTAGAGCCACGCTCGCAGCCGGCCGCACAGCTCCAGCCTTGCTGTCACGGCCCTGGCTGTCACATGCTGAACGCGGAACCACCCGCCCACGAAGTAGGATAAGTGTGGAGAGGCTGGCAGGGCTGAGGAACAGCTGCAGGGTGTCCCCGTGCAGGCATTAGCGGCCCGGGTCCTGTGCCCCTGTGCACAGGCACCAAGCTTGGGCTCCTAGGGCAGGGTAGGGGGGGATGGGGATGGGGGGTCCAAGTCTGCTGAGAAGCCAGCACACTGGTTCCGAAGAAAGCCAGGAGGATGAAGAGGCCCCACAGTTCAACCCTCCAGCAATGGACCAATTCACAAGGTGTGCCTTGGTTTCTGCGGAATCTTTTATTGCTGACGAAGATGATGACGCCGAGTCCGGGATTATACATTGAAAAACTAATGGTCCAGGAAAAACATGGCAAGAGGCTTGCAAAGACATCCTGGACTCAGAGTGGATGTCTCAAGTAATAGAAGCCAAGTTTGAAAAACTGGTCCGAGATGGGCAACGTGTCATTAACTGAGGTGTTGTGATGATGGGGAAGGAAGGATATCAGGCATGTTGAGCCTCTGAAAAGGAATTAGGCTTCATTTTTCTCTAACTTTGTTTAATTAAACATTTATTGACATTGAAGAGCAAAATGGGAAGAAGGCAGTGGGTGGAAGAATTAAGATACAAGAAATTATAATTTTGAAGGAAGTACAATATTAACAACACAAACGTCTCAGAATATGATTGTGAGTAGGAGGCAATATGCACACAATTTTGGAAAAGAAGAGTTCAAGGAACTCTAAGAATTTGAAGGACCATTTACATGAAGATTGGAACCACCATAGGTGGTGTTGGGAAGAGTGACAGCAGTGTTCTAGAAGCTAAAGTGTCAAGGATGGAGGGGAGGCGGCTGTAACATCTCTGGGTGGAGAATGAAAGTCAGGACAGTACAGGTGAAAGGAAGATTTCTCTGAACACGGCAATGAGGACAACCATTCCATCGGGTGAATTTGTGATAGTAGAGGCCTGACCCTAAACATCTCCCATGTGTGAGGACCAAAATTTTAAACTTATTTTAGTTAAAAGAATAAATAGAAGAGAAAGTCAATAGAGGGGGTTGAGAATGTGCAAGATTCTGCCTATCACTGACCCAAATTCAGAGGGTACAGTTGTGAGTCTTTCAAGAGCAGGACACGTCTGGGAAATGGAGTCAGAAGACTAGAGTCTTGCAGCTAGGGAATGCCCTGGGAATTCTCAGCTTCCTATAGTGACAGTACATTGAAGGATAAAGGATATAATGGCATTTTCCCTAATGATCTTGGGGAAGATGCCCATAGAGAGGCTGTGAGAGCTCATAGGAAAGTAGGGTAATGCAGCTGCCAGTTACACTTAGTTCTGGAGGCCTGGCTTCACCTAGTAATGGTGACGTGCAGGTTGGGAACAGAAGGTTGGTCTTCCACAGATCACTAAGATCTCTGTGGCTCTTTCTCATCTACAGTTCTTGAAAATGCAGAAGCTGGAGAAAGACAGTCTTTACCAAAACTCAGAGAGCACCAGTATTCCTTCTTGGCTCCTTCCAGTGGAAACATGGTGGCCAGAGTAGGGTTACTTCATCTAGAGCTCGTGGACGCCTCCAAATGCAGGGGTCAGAGGTGGGATGGGAAACATAAGAAGTAGCAGTGTCTCACAGTCCCATTGAGAAAGTGCTCATAGTGGAATTACTTACAGCTGAGCTCAAATGTTGACTACATTTGGGAACTAAAAAGACAGTATAATTCAACAAGGGGACCAGAATCAAAGATATTATGGGCAACGTAAGCAGTTTCCCAGATGGGAGGTGGTCTATGGGGCAGTGAGCACACATAT
Organism: Galago senegalensis; assembly: GCA_963575145.1. Taxonomy (NCBI): domain Eukaryota; kingdom Metazoa; phylum Chordata; class Mammalia; order Primates; family Galagidae; genus Galago; species Galago senegalensis. The sequence continues at coordinate 3,774 of CAUYTI010089885.1, read as the reverse complement.
TGGTGAGCAGTGGAGAATAATGTTAGCTTAAAAAGGGTCAACATTTTTAGTTTGAAAAATCTCAGGTATGGAAAGAATGAAATAGAAATATTTCTTTTCTGCTCTTTGTCATCTTGGCAGGAGACCAAAGGCTGAAGGAAATCTCTTTGGTGGAGTCTGATGGCATCCCTTCATGTACTCCTAGTGTAGGAAGGTAATATGTGTAAAACGGTAGTGCTTTAGGCTCAGTGCCTGTGGTTCAAGTGGCTAAGGCGCCAGCCACATACACCTAAGATGGCAGGTTCGAATCCAGCCCAGGCCGAGAAACAACAATGACGGCTGCAACCAAAAAATAGCCGGGCGGTGTGGCAGGCACCTGTGGTTCCAGCTACTTGGGAGGCTGAGGCAGGAGACTCGCTTGAGCCCAGGAGTTGGAGGTTGCTGTGAGCTGTGATGCCATGGCACTCTACCCAGGGGGACAGCTTGAGGCTCTGTCTCCAAAAAAATAAAGAAAGAAAGAAAAGAAAAGAAAATGGCAATGCTTCAGGCATTCTTTGCTCAAATAATCTTCTCTTGTATTGAACCTTAAGTTAAAGTAACCGTTCCTTATGAATCTACTCACAGACAGTAAACACTTCAAAGATTATCCTCTTTAACTCTCACCATGATACATGAGTTATATCACGCAGGCTGGGAAAGTAAGAATCCACTGTAATGGAAGTATCAGCAGAGCACCCTCTTGTTCATTATACTACATCCTGTTGCTCACAGGACTCTGAGTTCTTAGGTTCTTTATAAATATTGTTAATAACTCAATAAATAAATAAAGTTCTGTAACTTATCCAAACTGACATGCAGATAGAAAATTATAAAACACTCTATTTTTCATGGATATAATTATTTATGTTGGTTTATGAAAATATATGAATGTAATGTTGACTTTGACAATATCATCTGTGAAGATATTGCTTCCTAGTTCTTTTTCTCCTCATCCAACCTGAAATTACCCAAGCCAGAAAGAAAACAAAGAAAATCTTGATTAGTTAACTTCCATGTCAATGCTCGTTTCCTGTTTACTTTTGAGCAGGGTCTACTGTACACTAAAAAATCATGCTTACTGCTGTGGCCCTTGCTGAAGCCCTGATAATTTACATGGATTACTTTTATGATTATTTGATTTTGTTGTTGTGTTTATTTACATTCCTTGTATATTCAAAAAAAAATTTCTATTTCTGTTTTGAAAATAAAATATTTTCTTGATTATTGTTAACACTTTAACAAATCCACAATTTATTAAGGAATATAGCATGAGAAGAATACAGACCAAAGTATGTATCTCTTTTCTAAATTATTAATCAACTCTTTCATTCTTTCTAAATATATTCAACTATCATGTTTTTCTTTTTCTTCTCTTCTTTTTAGAGACAGAGTCTCACTTTGTCACCCTTGGTAGAGTGCTGTAACATCACAGCTCACAGCAACTTTCAGGTCTTGGCTTAGGCAACTCACTTGCCTCGGCCTCGCGAGTAGCTGGGACTACAGGTCCCTGTCTCAATGCCCAGCTACTTTTTTAAAATTGTTTTTGCAGTTTGGCCAGGGCTGGGTTCTAACCCACCACCCTCAGTATATAGGGACAGCACCCTATTCACTGAGCCACAGGTGCTGCCCTCATGTTTAATATTCTGATTATCATCTATATCATAAAAGTATTCTCTTTATTTCATAATACTTTTCTAGGCATTTAACTTTCATGTCAATTTTCATATTCTTATATTTATTTAGGTTTTAGGATATATTTTATATTTTCTTCAATTGATTGTTTATTCCAGTGGCAATACTAAACTGTTTAAATTATTTTATCTTTACACTGTACTTCAAAACATGGGTTTTCAAGCCCTCTCTCCTTCGTCATTATTTTCTAATATTTTCTTGGCTATTCTAGTCTTTTTGTCCTAGCCTATTTAAAGTCATGTTGCCTTTTAATATTTGTATAAATATATATACATATACACGTGTACACATATACATTTATATTTGTATAAATATAAATATTTGTAGAAATACATACATTTATATATATACATACACATACAATTTATATAAAATTTATATTTATATAAATATATACATGTATACATACATATGTAATATATATTTATAAATTTATATACATATATGTGTATATGTAAATGTATGTATGTATACATGTATATGTTTATTTACAAAATATACATACATATATTTTATATATGTATATATATACAGGTATACATATATACATTTACATATGTGTATATATGTAAATGTAAAATATGTATGTTTATATATGTATACATGTATATATATTTATATACGTATATTTATATAAATATAAATTTTGTATAAATTGTACATATTTATAAACATATATACAATACAATACAAATATATGGCAAGATCTTGTCTCTATGATATAAAATGTATGTGTGTGTATATATACACATATATATTTATGTATAAAGTATATATACATATATGTATGTATATTTGGTTCTGTTGTTTATATATTTGTATTTATACACACATAAATGTATATGTATATGTACAATATATATACAATGTATATGTACATATATATTTATACATATAGAAATATGTGTGTGTATATATACACATATATTTCATTTTGTAGAGACAGGGTCTTGCTTTGTTGTTCAGGCTGAACTCAAACTCCTGCCCTCTTGTGATCCTCTTACGTTGGCCTTCCAAAGTGCTAGGTTACAGGAGTGAACTACTCCATCTGGCCTTAAAATTTTTAATAAATATTTAATGTTTTCTGAGGTTCTTCTTGGCAGGAGTTCGAATTGTTTTAAGTTTTCAGATTGATATAAGGGTACGTATGATTAGGTTACATTGTTTGTGCATGTTAGGTAAAGTCTAAGTTGTAGTTGAGCCCTTCACCCAGGAGGTGTGCCACGTACCCCTAATGTTGTGTCCTTTAAGTGAGAGCACACCAATCCCCCTCCTTCATCTCCTGCTTACCTCCTTTTTGATTTTAATTGTGTTTTAAATCTTGTGTGCAGGCTACTTTTTGACCAAATACATTGCATTCTAATCCTATATTTTGTTTACAGGAGGCGTATTTGATGCATATGTAATATATATTTATTTGACATATACATCTTTTAATGAAAAGATTTCAAGACAAAGAAATAAATACAATAAGCAAGTCCTATTCAAATAACATGAGGTAGCTATTTTAGTCACACAAAATATTATAAATGTCAACAACAAAAGTCATTTTACTACACAATGATTGAAGGTATCCTTTTCCAGAAAGACGTCACAATTCTAAAATTACATGTATCTAACAACATAGTTTCAAAAATATATAAAGCAGGCTCGGCACCTATAGCTCAACTGGCTAAGGCGCCAGCCACGTACACCTAAGGTGGTGGGTTCGAATCCCCAGCCCGGACCTGCCAAACAACAATGACGGCTACAACCAAAAAATAGCCGGGTGTTGTGGCGGGCGCCTGTGGTCCCAGCTACTTGGGAGGTGGAGGCAAGAGACTCGCTTGAGCCCAGGAGTTAGAGGTTGCTGTGAGCTGTAATGCCACGGCACTCTACCCAGTGGGACAGCTTGTGGCTCTGTCTCAAAAAAAAAAAAAAAAATATATATATATATATATATATAAAGCAAAGCTTTAAAAGACTGCAGGAAGACACATACAAATTAACCATTATAAAGAGAGATTTCATAGTCCTTTGTCTATTACTGATAGTACAGAACTCAATAATTATTGAACAATAACA
>CAUYTI010089883.1:0-92848 GCA_963575145.1 Galago senegalensis | reverse complement strand
TGGATGGATGGATGGATGGATGGATAAATAGACAGAGAGGGCAGTGAGTCAGTCCATCTCTACTTCCTATCTTACTGGCTAATACCAAGAGGCCATGTGCTTGTAATGTGAAGTATCAGATTACATTTTCCAAAGATGAATGAAGCAATCCCCCCTCCCACACACTCTCCTACAGTGTGACCTAACTACCTTTTGTCGAGAGGTGGGGTCTGTGCTCTCACACCCCAGAATCTGGGTAGAACTGGACTGTTATCTCAGTGGCATAGGAGAAAGTGGTGTCATTCAAAGCTGGGCCAGGGCTCCTAGAGTTTCTGCCTTGTCTGCTGGTCTACTCTCTTTTGGAGCCCAGAGCTCCATCTGGGAAGCCTGACTCCTTTGGGGCAGCCATTCTGTAAGGAAGCCCAAGCCACATGGAGAGGCTACATGTCAGTGCTCTGGTCCACAGTCCCAACTGATATCCTCAGGGTCCACTGGTATCAGTCACCAGGTGCTCACACAATATTCCAGTCCCAGGTGTCAGGTCTTCCCCAGTGTAAGGCCCCAGATGTGGGAAAACAGAGATGAGACGGATGCAGTGCACCCTGGCCAACTTGCTGGATCACGGACTGCACGAGCACACAGTACGGTTGATTTGCACACTAGATGTTGGTGTGTATCAGTGATTTTCTCCTATTTGTGGCCAAATATTATTCTATTGTATGCATGTAGCACATTTTATTTACTTGTTCATCAGTTGGTGAATATTTACACTGACTCTTCTTTTTAGAGATTACACATAATGGTGCCGCGGACTTATGTGCAAGGGTTTGAGTAAATGTGAGTTTTCAGTGGGAGTGGACCACTAGGTCATATGCTGGCTCTGTGTTGGCTCATTTGAGGCACTTGCTAGACTGTTTTCTTTCCACAGTACCCACCCCCCCCCAGCACATATGAGAATTGAACAGGTGCTTACTTAACTCGACAAGATGCCACCAAATTGTAACCCCAATTGGTGAGTCATTGTACTCAGCAGCCCCTCTGTCAGCATGGGTAAATCCCCCATCAGCAAATGGGATGGTCAGACTTCAACCTTGGATACTCCTACAGGTAAGAGATTGTAATCACTGCGTGTTAACTTAGCCTTCCCTGGTATCTCTGCTGGAGCCAGATGAAAGCACCAGTGTTGAGCTGTGTTCAATGAATGAAAATGGTAGTTTCATAAGGTTCAACCCCACAATAAAACTGAGCTGCTTTTCACAGGATTTTTCTTTTTTATTGTTGTTTTTTTCCACTTTTATTTCCTCCACTGTGAATATTCCGTTCACATCCTTTGCCCACTCCCCTGTTATTTTAAAGAGGGGATCTTTAGGTTATCAATTTATTGAAGTTATCTATGCATTCTGGATACTAATCCTTCATTGCATATATTTTGAAAATATCTTTTGCTCTGTGGCTTGCCCCTTCATTTTGTTTATGGTAGTTTTTGATGATCAGAGGTTTTCATTTCAATGAAAATTTACTCATGAAGCTTTGCTTGGTCTGTGCATCCTTTTGTTTCTTGTTAAGAAGTCCTCCCCTGTCCAGAAATCACAGTGATGGGCTCCTCTGCCTCAGTCAGGGTTCCCGAGAGAAACGGAACCAACAGAGGATATCTAGACCTATGTATGTATCTGTATCTAATGGTCTAGGCAGACAGACAGACAGATGAGGGGAGAAATTATAAGAAACTGACTTACACAGGATGGAGGCTGACAAGTCCCACCACCTGCCAACTGGAGACCCAGGAAAGCCGGTGGTGTCATCCCAGAGGACAAAGTCCTAAGAACCAGGAATGCCAAATGCATAAACCCCTCTCAAGGGGCCAGGGAGGACCCTTGTCCAGGAAGGCGGATAGCGTGAATTCCTCTTTCCTCTGCCTTTCCGTTCCTTTCAGGCCCTGGACAGACTGGGCAAGGCCACCCACACTGAAGAAGCCCATCTTCTGAACTCTGTCTTCTGGCTCAGATGCTGACTGCATCCAGAAACACCCTCGCAGACACACCCAGAATCAATGTTTAACCAAATATCTGGGCACCCATGACCAGGCGATCTGACACATACAATTCACCATCACACCTTCCTTCTCTTCTAGAAATGTTAAAGGTGTGCTTTTCATACCTAGGTCTTTAACTGATCTGGAATGTATCCTTTGTGGGCAGTGCCATGTGGAAACACAATCTAATCTCTTTTCCATGTTATCCCGGCCGGCTGATGGCTCTGTGCTTCCTGCTGGTGGCCGCCCTCTGCCGCGGCAGGCCCTATGAAGCCTGCTCCCAGCTCGGAGCTCCACCCCACCATGCTGCTTCTTCCCACTGAACAAATCTGCCTTTCTTGCCGCGGCTTTGTAAGACTTGGGAGTTTAAGGTGCAAGTAACCACACCTTGTTCCTCCAGAGTGCCCTGGTCTTATTTCCAGCTCTGTCCTTGTTCAGGAATAAACTTCATAAAGTCAGTTTATCAAGTGTCATTAAAAAGCAAACACAAACCTGGTGGAGAAAGATTTTATTGGAATTCTACTGAGTGAATGGATTAAGTGAGAACATATGACATCTTTAGGAGACTGAGTATTTCTACCCAGGAGCTTAGGGTATTAGCTCATTCTTTCTTTCCAGCTGCTCAGGATTTCATTCTGGAGACGAATCAAAAATGACTTAAGCAGTTCCCTGCTGATGTGTGTTCAGACCGAGCTCAGGTTTTTCTGTCATAAGCAATGCTGCCATGATTCCGTGCATGGATCTTGGCATACAAGTGAGAGGGTGTCGATAGCGCAGATCCTGGAAGTGGTTTGCTGGGTCATATGTACAAGCACTCAAAGCTTGGGACATGTGCCAAATTTCCTTCTGGGAAGATTATACAATTTAGCTGTTAAGTGACCGGACTTCACGTGTGAGCATGGGCTCCGGGCTGGTGGGATTTGGTTCACCTTGACCCCACTCACAGGCTGGAATATGTGGAGGTGCCATAACGGGAGCCAGATGGCCCCCGCACCTGTCCCTCTGCCCTTCTCATGGGTAGGGCTGCGAGGACAGGGGCTGAGGGGTCCAGTTCCTCCTCTGACCACCTTTGCAGCCCTGGAGTGAGAGCCAACCTCAACCCCTGACTCCAAAGCCTATCTGCGCTTTCCATGGGGTGTAAATTCCACAAGGGACAGAGGCTGTCCCCTGGTGTGCCCATGCACAGAGGCTGATTGTGACCTTCATCAGGATAATGACACGTCCAGCTGCAGCAGTGTCCAGGCTTCACACTTGGCAGAAACTTTCCTACTCCTGCCAGCAAGACACACCCCAGCGTCCTCAAGCATCTTCTCCAGCCTCCCCGAGGTACCTGTGAGCCCCCAGAACCCAGGGAACTAGAGAGCCACATCCCCTCTGTGCCCAGGTCTGGAAGGCCCTCAACCTGACCTCTAGCAAGAGCTCAGATGTTCTTGGACATTCCTTTGGTCACTTCTGTTCATCAGTGTGCTCAGGGGGCAGCCCAGATTCGAGGGGCAGGGAGATTATCTGCACCTCTCATGGGGGGCAGCACCCAGATACAGAACAGAAGGAACTAGTGCTGGCAGCTTTGGATCTAGTTACCTGAGACCTTTGTCAGTCTGTGAACATCAGCAGTAATAGATGCCACCTGTTACTTTCTAATCTGTGCCAGGCATTGGACAAGGGACAGTCTTTTCAGCTGCCTTCCAGGTTTCTGTTTTTATCCCTGTTTTATGGTAAACTAAGATGCCAAGAGGTTTGGTGTCTTGCCCGAGGCATTGTAATAAGCAGCAGCGCCAGGGTTCAGACGCACCTCCTTCTCGTCCCAAAGGCCTTGCTCTTCCTGCCACAGCAAATACCCCCTTTCATTATGTTCTAGGCCCAGGGTATTTCTTCAAGGGCACTGAAATTGCCTCAGCTGTCCCATATATCTTAATTTTTTAAACTATTTTGGTTGTGAAATATAATATACAGAGTGTGTAAAGCAAACCTCCCTGAGTCCGCCACCCAGGGCAAGAAATAGACCGGCCAGCACCCCACCGCCTCCCCCGCCATCCTGAGCGCGCGTCCCCCTCCCTGGAGATAACCACCACCCTGCTGGCCGTGGTAATTGCTTCCTTCTTTTTCTTTTGAGCTTTACCATCTAATTATGCAGCCCTAACAATATAGTTTAGCTTTGTCTGTGTTTGAATGTTATATAAATGGAATCATAATACAGTAAGTATTCTTTTATGTCTGGCTTTCCCCACCCCCCAAAAACTGTGCTTGTAGGTTTGTCCATATTGTTCGACAGGTTCAGCTTATCCACGTGTGGGGTGGGGGTCTGTGGGGTAGTGTCGCTTTGCTTTGTTGTGTGTACTACACAGGTACATGCCCCTTAGCCCTCTTCCCCTGGGTGGGCCTGTGGGGCCTGGTGCAGATGTGTGTGACATCCATGGGGGCCTTCCTTGGAGTGGAATCGCTGCCTTGCAGGCTGGGGTGGCTTTGGCTTCCCCAGACCCTGCAGGGTTACTTCCCCACCCTCCCAGTCAGGGCAAGTGTCCCCGCAGACTGGCCTTCTTGCCAGCACCTGCCATGGACAGATATTTTAATTTTCGTCAGTTGGGTATACGGTTGGGTGTACCGTGATAACACAACGTGGTGTCATGCTCTGCACCATGCCGACATCCAAGAGCACAGTAAGTGGGTAGACAGAACTGAACAGTGACACTCTCTGTGCCCAGAAGGCAGGTCGGTGTCCCAGCTCCCCTTCCCCATCCTGATCTATTTTCATTCCCAGAACTTCTAATGATCAAAGCAACACTCGGAGATAATCACACCTGTCTGTCTTTTGTAATGTGGCAGCAAAGGTGGGGGACAGCTCTGAGTCCAGCCCGAGGCACCTCTGACCACAAGGCCTGGGGTTTGCCCTCTGCCCTCTGCCCTCCCCAGGCTCAGGAGCTGAGCAGGGCATTGTTGCCAGGCTATGCAGCAGCATAGCAGGTGAGAGTCACCCCTGACAGGCACCCTGTGCTGAATTCTCCCCTCCATGGCCAGACCCGTTGGTAAGTGGCTCTGATGAAGCAAGAGCCAAATGCTGCCTTTCATTCATTCATTCATTCCCTCATTCCCTCCTCCACTGTACCTTTGCTGACTGCTCCCTATGAACTAATAATAGCTGGTGTTATTGAGTACTTGCAAGGTGCCAGGCTCTGTTGCCAGCATTTCTGCCTATATTAGCTTATTTAACCCTGATGCAATGATGGGAGGTACCAGGATTTTCCCATTGGATAGACAGAAAAGTTCAGTCAATCACCCAAGTTCACACAGCTCTCAGACGGTGGAGCCAGGGACCAAACTCAGACACCTGATGCAGAGCCAGCACTCAGGGGCACTGGGCCGTGCCACCCCCAGAACCCTGTGCTCAGGGAGTCCAGAAACAACCCCAGGCCCCATGCAGCAGGAGGACTCAGCTGCCCAGCTTCAGGACACCAGCGAGCTCTCCACCACAGGGCAGCAAGATGACCACAGAGATGAACAGAGTGGAGAAGACAGTCAGAAACAGCCACACACATACAACTAGTTGTTTAGAAAATGCATCTCAAACCCCAGAATAAATGTGAATTCACAGAAAGATTTGCAAAGATAATATAATTAGGTGTGCTTGTTACCACTAAGAAACCGACACTGGGACATTCTGAGTAAACGCATTGGTGCCATTAATGCCTCACTTTATCCCATGGGTCTCGGTCTTCCCCTAATGACCTTCTTTCTGCCCCAGGGTCCCCTCCAGGACACCGCACCACATTTGCTCATCTCCTCTGCCTCCTTCACTTCCTCCCGGCTGTGACAGCTCCTCAGATACTCCTTTCTGATGGCCTTGGATGTTTGAGGAGTGCTACTCAAGTGTTTTGTAGGAAATCTCTCAGCTAAGTAGCCAGACATCTTTCTTGAGATCAGGCTGGGGGGAGGCTGGGGAGGGCAAGTGAGGGGCAGGCCCAGCACATCACATGTGTGCTGTCAACATGACTGGTCACCTGTGATGCTGAGCTTGGTGACCTGCCCAGGGTGGCCTGTGATGGGTCCCCACTGTCCACACTGCCCTCTTTGGAAGAAGTCTCCAAGTGCAGCCCACCCTCCTGGCTGTGTAGGGTGGGGCAGGATCTTAAGCATTGATCTGAGTCCCAGTCCGACACTGCTTTGTTTATCTGACTTTCTGCTCTAATCACTCCCACTTTGGCCATCAGGCGCTCTGCCAGATCGGACCCTGTCTCCCTGTAACATGTCCCGACCTCTTAATTTTGAGCAATTCTCTACTTTGCGACCCCACAGAGCTCCGGGCTCGCTGGTGTACCTCCTGCTCCCTCATAGGAGTAGCCATTTCCCAAAGGCACTGAAGCTCCTTACTTTCCAGAAGGAGATCAGAAGCCAGGGTCTGAGCGCTAGTGCATCTGCTGCAAATCGGGCATCATCTTCAGCCTCTCTCAGCAGTCACAGGCAGGACGTAAGCTGTACACCCATCCACCTGTGTCTGTGACCGTGTCTGTGTCCCTCCGTCTCTAGTCACATTAAGCCGCACGTCCATCCATGTGTGTCTGTGACCGTGTCTGTGTCCCTCCGTTTCTAGTCACATTAAGCCGCACGTCCATCCACGCATGTTGTGACCATATCTGTGTCCCTCCATCTCTAGCCACATTAAGCCGCATGTCCATCCACACGTCTGTGACTGTGTCTGTGTCCCTCCGTCTCTAGTCACATTAAGCTGCACACCCATCCACTCGTGTCTGTGACCATGTGATGCGTGTCTGTGACCATATCTGTGTCCCTCCATCTCTAGCCACATTAAGCCGCATGTCCATCCACGCGTCTGTGACTGTGTCTGTGTCCCTCCATCTCTAGCCACGTTAAGCCAACTAACCCAAGTTCGGGGCCTTGCAGTTTACACTAACCTTTCCCCTCAGCTCACTTGTCACCTCCCCCTCCACCAGAGGGAGAACTGGAACCCACTGTCCCCACGGGTCCCCCACTGGCTGCCTCCCCATGTGGGTGCACAGTGGCTTCAGAAGTGCCATATCTGCTCCCGCAAGCAGTCACCTTCCCAACCACTGAGGTGCTTATGCACAGTCCCTGCTTTCTTTGGTCTTATGGTTTCTAGTCAAAATTCCACTTTCCAAAGTTGCTTAGGTCAGCTGGATGCATGTGACATGGCTAGTCCTCGTCACACTCCACAGCCCACCCCTCCCCATCTGGCTGGGCTCTGCAGTCCCACGTGTGCAGGTTGGCACCCCAGCTGCCGGTTGCACTGGTTTTAACTGACCCAGAGGGCAGGTATCAGCAGTCGCTACTCCGCACCACGCAGGTGGGTCTCACCTCCCCGGGCGTCTCCTCGTGCTTCCCTCTGCTGTCAGCCAGGCATCCATGGACCTGTTCTCCAGAGTATCACACAAACAGGGTCGTGCGCTGTATAGACTTTTTGATCTGCCTTCTTCCATGCTGCACAGAGCATCTAAGATACTCATCGCTGTGCACATTGGCAGAGTGAGTCTCGGTCGCTGCGCACACTGGCAGCGTGAGTCTCGGTCGCTGCGCTCACTGGCAGCGTGAGTCTCGGTCGCTGCGCACACTGGCAGCGTGAGTCTCGGTCGCTGCGCTCACTGGCAGCGTGAGTCTCGGTCGCTGCGCACACTGGCATCGTGAGTCTCGGTCGCTGCGCTCATTGGCAGCGTGAGTCTCGGTCGCTGCGCTCATTGGCAGCGTGAGTCTCGGTCGCTTCGCTCACTGGCAGCGTGAGTCTCGGTCTCTGCGCACACTGGCAGCGTGAGTCTCGGTCACTCCTGATCTCTGGTGAGTACAAATGACACTACCGTGAACGCCTGCTGCAGGCTTTGTGTGGATGCGCGTTTTCAGTTCCCTTGGTAACTGCATGGGAGTGTGAGTCTGAGTGACAAGGTAGGTCTATGTTTAATGTTATAAGGAGAAACTGCCCACCGTCTCCCAAAGTAGCCATAACACTTTGCCCACCAGCAAGATGGCCCTGGCCACACCCTGGCCAGCATTTGCTGCCGCTGCTGTTGCCACCACCCCACGGGCATGCTTTCATTTACACTTCTCTGGACAAATGATGGTGAACACTTGTGTGCTGACCGCCATGTATTTGCTGAAATGTTTTCTCCAGACCTCTTGGCCCTTTTAAATTGGATTTTTTCTTATTATTGAGTTTTATGAGTTCCAGGACCAGCATTCTAGGCACCAGCCCTTACCAGATATAAGATTTGCAAGTATTTCTTCCCAGTTGGTGGGTTATCTTTTTCTCTCCATGAGTTTAGACCTTTGATGTCTTTCATCAATATTTAGTACTTTTCCACATGTAAGTCTTGGGCACATCTTGTTAGATTTCCACTTAGGTAATTCATTGGGATTTTTTGGTGTGTGTATGTTCCTCAGCTGCTTTTCAATAATGGTGTAAAGACTATTCTTTGAAGAAAGTTCTTTTCAGCACCTAGAGCTGTAACAATTGGACATCAATATGAAAAAAAAAAATTAGCCTCAACACATGCCTCTCACTAAACAAACCAAAACAGAAAGTGTCCTTAGCCCCAAACCAACCACCTCCCAGCCAGGGACACCAGCTGGAGCTGTGCAGAGGGCTAGTGCCTCGGGCTCTGCCATTCACCAGATACTGACGGGCACATCACATACCCTGCTGGGCCTCAGCTTCCTCAGCTGCAAAACTAGGAAACAGCAGAACTTCCTGATAGGTTGTCTTGAGGATTACATGAGATAATTCACAAAACACACTTAGAACAGAACTGCCATGGAATGTCAAGGTCATAACAATGATAATACACCCCACCTGCACCCCCTGCACCCCATGGCCCAGCCCCTCCCAGCGGCCCTCCCCTAAGGTTGTGCAAATGTAATCTCCAGGGTCCTTTCATGTTTCCAAGTAGGCCGACCCGTGGGACTCATGTCTGTCTCCATCAGTGAGGCTCTGTGAAGGACCTAACATCAGATCCAGCAGTAGCCTGGTGCCTTGTCAGGTCACTGTCAGTGCTAAAGCCACCCCAGGCCTGGGCAGAGGCAAGGCGAGCCTGCGGTGTAGACTACAGCAAGCAGACAGTCCCCTACCCACAGGCTGAGCATGATGCCACTGTTCAAAGGAGGGAGTTGGGGCTCAGAGGGGACACGGTACCCAGGGTAACGCAGCTCTGGGTGTGGAACAAGGGCTGTCCGATGCCGTCACCTAAGCCATTTCATGGCACTGCCTCACAGGCTTTGTTAGCTGCCCAACAGCCAGAGGCTGGGCCTGCATCAGAAGAGCCTGCCAAGAGGCCATATCAGCTGGGGCAGAGGGGCTATGCTGCAGGGCCAGGGCAAGCCGGGTTAAATCACTCCTGACACGTTCTTGTAAATCACACAGAGGATTCTCAAGCCATTCTCTGCCCCCAGCAAAGCAGCAATGTGTTCACAGGATGAAAAGAATCCCAGTAAAGACAGACCCAATGGCATATGCCACTCAAGCACTTCCAATGTGACAACTGAAAGCAGTTTTGCTATTGGTATTCGATAGGGAAGAAGCATCTCCTCTTTGACAAACTGTCCCCACATGCGGCCCTGTCTGTCTTCAGCACAATCTATGGTAAGGTGACCAGATTTTAACATTGCTAAAGCAGGACACCATTGATGGGGGGGCGGGGGGGTCTTAATTAAAATTTGGTCTATATGGAGCAACAAAATTTTCATAGAACACAAAAATAGTATTGTAATATATTTTTTTAATTTCAACATAAGTACAATTTACAAATATACTACATTAAGAAATGATGTACAGTATTATTTTATTCTTTGGCATATTTCTCATTTGAGTGAATTTTTTTTTTTAGTAGATTGCTGTCGTTGTTTAAAAGGTCATGAAATTTTTCACAAGAATTTGTTAAATTATATTTCACACATAAAATGGCTTTCAAAGTCTCAGCACTTAATTGTGATTTTTCTGATGTCCACACTTTATTTACCGTAGAAAAAACGCGTTCAGTCGCAGCATTAGTTCCTGGTAAGGACAGCGCTTATCCCACAATTTTTAGTGCATTATTGTATGGAACATGGTTTGTTTCAAAATGATAAAATATTTCTAACCATTTGTTCTCTATTGTGATTTTTGCTGATGCCCAAGATTTAACCTTTTCCTTTTCAATATATTTTTTTAATAATGATACCTCATAAGTCGTAAGTGTCACTTTCAAGGCTGACACTAGACTTTTTGCTGCCACTATAAAATATAAATAATATAAATACTGTCTGCCAAATTCATGAAATAAATATATAAATTACTTACCTAAATTATCTGAATAGCTGATTTGTTGACATCACTTGTTTAACCAGCACTAGCATGCAGTACGATGTGTATCGTCTGAGAGACAGTTACAAGATGTTTTCATCTTTGCCAATACCAAAAAATGCCATTGTTCATTAAGTCCAAACAATGGTGGTCGAATTCTAACAACTGATCAATAATGCGAACTTTGATAAGCAGTTCTTGATAATCAGTTCTCAACAATTATTTGTTATTATTAAAGTTTAACATTATAAAATTAACAAAAATAATATAAAACTTATATCCTGGCAAAATAGCCACATGGCAGCTGAAAATTGTATATTCCCTTCCCGTTCTCCCACCGCTCCCTAGCTTGTTGTGCATTCTTTCCAAAAATCAAGACTTTTTTAAAATGCTGCAGGACGCAGGACAAATTATTAAAAATCAGGACTATCCCGCCAAAAGCGGAACGTCTGGTCACCTTAATCTATGGCCAAGTGGCTCTTGTGCAACACGGATGGTGGCTATGGGGACCTGTTCCTTATGGCTCCGTGAGAGCCTGCCCTCTCACAGCATCCGTCCCAGAGGACTCTTAGGCAAGTCTGTTTCCCTGCAGACTGTGCACCCTCCAGAGGCAAAACATGCAGCCCTCCAGGCACCTGGCCCTGCCCCTGACAGTGTGAGGGTGCCTGCCCCTTCAGATGAGTGGCAGGAGTCTGCAGACCTTGCTCCTGACCCCTCCTGACCTGGGCCTGGCACACAGCTGGTGCTCCTGCCAGTATGGGCTTCTCACCTTCCCCAGTGAGACAGCCCTCTGAGGAGACCATCAATGTGGCAGCAGGGGTTGGAGAGAACCTGCCATTTATTTCCTTGGAATCAGTCCTGGAACCCCAGCAACTCCCTGCCCTCCTGGGTCTCACTTTCCCATCCAAAAGGTCAGCTGTCCTCTGCAGCCCCAGCTGGTGCAAGTGCCTTCCTTCTAGACGTGGTGAGTGATGTATCAAAGGGCTTCCAAATGTCCTGCCCTCAACCAGTTCTGCGGTTAAGAGAGAAAATGCCTGTGATCCTCAATGACTTCCTGCACTGCCTTCCCACGCATTTCCACATCATCCTGCTCCCCTCGCCAGCCCTGCATCTGTGCAGTTTTAATAGCTGTTGGCCTAGGAGCAGCATCCATTGGGACAGTGACCCCAAGGGACAGGGCAGACTCACAAAAGGAGAAACGGCCCAGAGAGGGCAAAGAAGATGCCAAAGGCCACACAGTGTGGTGAGGGTAAGCTGGCTATCCTTAGGTGTCTACCTGGGATCTCCTGATCGGTCCACCTGACCATCCTTAGGTGTCTACCGGGGATCTCCTGATTGGTCCACCTGACCATCTCCCTGGGATCTCCTGATCTTCTTGTGCCAGGATCTGGTGTGGCCACTGGGCATCTCTACATGGTCACACTCATTGTCTGTGGACCACTGATACTCTGGGTTTCTCTGGATAATTCAAACCCAAACCTGGCCTGGCCCAGGCTGACTCCAGGGGTTCAGGGGGAGCGACAGGCCTGCTGCATGAGGATGAGCTCACCCTACACGTCTGGTCCCCAGATGCCCCAGCTGAGACCTCCCCTGCCTTCTCTGGGATCTTCCTCTGATCCCTGCCCAGGGCACACATTCCACAGCTTGTCCTCAGGAGACAAAGGTCTACTCGTGTTCAGCCTACAGAGCCCAGGCTGCGGAGGGCCCAGCCTGGATAGCCAGTGGATTTTACCCTCAAGCCACTGGGCTCCCTCCTCAGCTGACCACAGAGCTGAACAGGAAGTGTCAGGTCGAGAGTGTAGCTGATAAGAGTGAGGCCCACCTGGGGACCACAAGTCTGCTGGGAACATGGTCTGTCTTGAGAGTCTGTCTGCTGGTTGGATGGAGCAGGGGCATGGACCCTAGCCAGTCCAGGACTATCTGGGCAGTGCTCCAAGCAGTCAGCTCCCAAGGCCTACCAGTGTCCATCCCAGTGGGAATCTCTTCTGTCCTGCATAACGAGCTGCCCAAATCATCTTCTTTGTCCTGCAAGCAGGCATACCTCGGGGGCCAGTCAACACAGACTCAAATGATCTCACTCAAGCCCACGCAGGGCCACGCCTAGCCCCCACCCTCCTCTCCATGTGCTTGCCTGGGCCACCCCTTGGATCTCATGCCTCATCTGCACCCTTGACCTCTAATCATCCCCTCCCACCAGGGTCCACCTCTGGTTTCATGCTGGCTGGCCCTGAAGCCCCTGTCCAGAGCCCACCATTACCCAGGGCAGCAGGCTGAGGTGCCCCAGTCTTCTTGCATAGAACCCTGGGGATTCACCACTCTGTTTCCCCAGACTCCACCTCTGCCACCTCCCCTGCCCATAGTGGGGAGGTCCCCAGCCCACAGCACCCCTCTCACTCCTCTGCCCAGGAGGGCTTCTGGCAGGAAAGAGCAAGAGAAATGTCAGCGTGTTAACCTGGAGGGCTGCTTGCGGAGGTGTCTGTAACTGCAAGGCCATCCCTGTCCTCACGTGTTTTTCTGCAAAGACAAAGAGAAGTAGAACCTTCTGGAGTCACACAGAGAATTCCCTCCAGGTTAAAAGCTGCCCCTGACAAGCTGGAGTTCCAGGGAGCACTGGGGCTTACCAGAGCACTGAGGCTTACAGGAGCCCGGGCACTGGGGAGAAGGTCAGAATCCCACCAGTGGTAGCCCAACCCTGAGGACACACTTGTTAAGTGTCTGAGAGCACGGAGAGGGGGGGGCGCGAGGGGTGGGACGGGGGCTGCCCCCTGCCCTGGGCTCCCAGGACACTGAGAGTCTATCCACAACCACCACTGCCTCGTGCTGCTCCCACTGCCATCCCAACACGGAGGCCAATCCACACTGGCGTCTGGCATTCCGTAGGCACTGAAGTAGGCCTGTTGCATGCAGGTCTGGTGACAAGTGTCATGCTGACCAATACATCACCCTGAGGCAACTCAGGGTGACTCTTGGGGCAGAGTCCAGTCTGACTTCTTCCCCCAAGTCCAACGGCAACTGCTAGAGCTGACAGCAGTTGGGGAGGGGTGTGGGGACCATGTCCTTGATTGTGGGACCATCCAGGCTCCTGCTGCCTCTGAGGCCCTCAGAGGCTGTGGCCCCGGCTGAGTGAGAGGCTCAACTTGTGGCCATTCTCTCTGCCAACCTGGCCCAGCCCCTGGTCAGCCCCTCTCACTTGCAAAACCTGACCCTAAAATGCTGAGCTTCTTGGGATCAAAACCTAATCTTCCAAACACTAACCGAGTCCTACATGAGGCCAGTGGTGTGGAGCCGGCCATAGGGAGCCAGAGAAAAGGCCCAGCCCTGTCCCACGGAGTCCCAGTCCAAGACAAGCAGGATGCAGGCGTAGGTGGGACCTGGTCCTCACTTCGGCAGATGCCAGCACAGACACCCAAAGGCCCACCGGAGGAAATGATGCCCAGCACGTGCTCAGGTGGTGCCCAGCATGCAGCTTGTCCTGTCTTCAGTTCACCAAAAGTAGGTTACATGGAGGCGCCCAGCCACACAGACCTAGACCCCCTCCATCCTGCTCTTGGGTGTCTGACCACACCCACCCAGCCTAGCCAAAGCCTGGGAGGTGTAAGGAGAGGAAGCTGTCCCTCAGGCCTCTCAGACTGGGGAGGACCCCAGGTCAGCAGACCAGGTCACTGTGTGACTAGGAGTGTGGGGACTGAGGGGACACAGAAACCTGTGGGACAGGGACCCCCAGCCACCCCCCCACCTGTCCCCTCTAACTGTGCCAACCAGGATTGCCTTTTCACCCCCACCCCCCGCCTGTCCCCTCTAACTGTGCCGACCAGGTTTCCCTTCTCGCCCCCACCCTCCACCTGTCCCCTCTAACTGTGCCGACCAGGATTCCCTTCTCGCCCCCACCCCCCGCCTGTCCCCTCTAACTGTGTGGACCAGATTTCCCTTCTTGCCATTTCAATCATCTCAGGGCAATTTCCTCTCTCATCTGGACACCGATTCCTCTCCAGATGGTGTCCTCCTCGGTCCCCTCTGCTGGGTCTGGGGCCAAGCCCAGTGGCTAAGGCACGTCAGAGACCGTTGTTAGGAAGGGCACCACGGCGGGTCGGCAGGAAAGGCCTGGCGGCAGTGCGCGTGCTTGGAAAGGGAAGTCCTCTTCCAGAAAGGCGAGGTGGGGGGGAGAACGCAGTCCCACCAAACCAGGCTCAGTGGCCACAACTATGCCATGAGCACATTTTTAGACTGTGAGTCAGCTGTTAATAGAGTGATTTTTTTAATCATTCCAGAAGGAAAGTTGATTTATACCTCTTCTCTGTGCAGTAGCCAGAAGGGAAGTGGGTCTGAACCAGGCTTAGAGTGGAGGGAAGAGGGCAGGAGGCCCCCAGCCCAGCCCCTGGCCCCCAGAGGGGCTGAACAGAACTCTCAGTCCACTGTTCCTTAAGGACTGGGCTCCTGGCATGGGAGCAGGACGGAATGCGTCATCCCATCAACTAGAACACCACACTGAACCCCGCACCAGCCAGGCTGCCACTGATGCTGCTCCCAATACAGGGGGAATAAACCAATCATAGAAGTTGCTATCCTGCGTCCCCATCCTGAGCCCAGTGTGTGGGTACCGAGGGATGAGTGGGACAAACGTGGTGTGCAAGAGGGGGCAACACATATGAAAAAGAAAGTTCTAGATTTAAACAATGGCTGTCACGTCTCACCTGAGCCGGCAGGGCAGGGACCCAAGTAGAGAGTGGGCCATCCAACCAGGCTGTCTATGTCTCTAGGACAGCTGGGGACACACACCCTAACCCCTCCCAGCAGTGGCTCTCACTTTTGGGTGGGGGAAGTGTCATGTGCTGGTGGCTGGGCTACCTCAGGAACCCTGGAGCCATCACCCTCCATCCATATAGGAGCCAGATCCCCTCTCCCAAGGAAGACATCACTCCCCACCACAAGGACTCCTGCATGGCGGCTCCTAGGACTTCTGGGGTCTCTACTTGGAGGAGAGGAGGGGTCCCAACCCAGTGACTCAGCCCTACCTGTACCCCCAGCCTGCCAGCCCTCTCTGCCACCCACCAGCTGCATGTCCAGGGTCTCAGTTGCCCCAACTCCATGACAAAGGTCATCACAGGTCTTCAAAGTTTTTCCTTGGAGGGGAAGCATGGGGCGGCATGGAACTGCTAAGAGGTGCCGGCAACAGAGAGCTACCCAGACCAGATAGCAAGTAGCCACCCACCTCCCTGTCCTCCTTGGTCCCGCAACAGACACTGCTCATCAGTCACAGCTGCCCCTCCTTCAGACTCACGCACACCTCAGAGTCCTTCTCAACATAGCCCTCCAGGCCACCGCACGTAGGGGTGCTCACCCAGGAGACAGCTTCGCCCTCCCTCTGCCTCACAGCAGCCCGGACGTGCCTGAGCTCACTCGGAGTTGGCGTGGACACAGGTGCACAGTTGCCTGGAGCGCTTGGGAGAGCAGGTGGAAGTAGAGTCTGGGGCCTGTAGGATCGTTCGGGCAGAGGCGGCCCCTAAGGCACGGGTGAAGACGCCCTATATACACGCAGCCAGCAACGTGAAGAAGTGAGCAGTGCCAGACACAGAGAAGGGGCAAGGGCCCAGCAGACAACGAAAGTCATTGTCATTAGGAAGAAAATATTTTTAATAGTGGGAAAGGATACGAACCTGGCTCAGACACTCGGAATGAATATTCCAGCAAGGCACAAAGGAAAAGAATCTCTCCGCCAGGAATTCTGCAGAGCCGTCCTCTGGGAAGTTCTCACCAGCCAGGGAAGGCCTGGAGATCCCAACCCTACAGAGGGCAGGTGCTCACTGCCCCCACTAAAGCAGGGTGAGAATGCCCAGTAAGAGTGCCCCTGCCCCAAATGGCTGCCTTGGTGTCTCTGCTGTGCTGTCCCTTTATTTCAGCTGATGTGGGGCTGTGGGGTCCAACTTCCTCTCACAGATCACCTCTAAGGACTCGAGACAAACTGTCCCCAAAGGAATAGTCCTGATGAGCGACCCTCAGCTCCTCCACAATGATGGGGTGTACCCCATCCCCACCACAACGTCCCTACACCACCCCTGCCCAGCCCCAGACCGGCACAGAGGGGCAACCGGGCTAGCAGAACTCCGAGACAGAGGGCTCAGCGGGTCACAAGACAGACTGGCCTTGTGAACACAGGGGACTCCAGGGGCTCTGGCTACCCGAGGGTCCACACCTGCCCCCACAGAGGATCTGTGGTGTTCCGAATCACACCCTGCCAGAGGCCAGAGAGAAGGGCCTTGCAGAAGGACAGGCTCCACTGACCTCTGTAGCCAGACATGGCTGGGCACCAGCAGCAGAAGGCGCCAAGGCCAGAAGGGAAACAAAACTGACACGCACAGACACGGTGCAGACAAGAAGGTGGACTCAGTCAGACCCACCACGGCTCCATCACGTCCTAAATGAGTGGCCGTGGGAAGTCCTGTCTGCACCTGCGTTTCCTCCTCAGTAAGGTGGAGATAATGCCACACGAGGCTGCAGTGACAGCCGTGCACATACACTCACGTCGACACACAGGGCCCTGCACGGGAAGTGGGGTCCACTCCGTGCTGTGCCAGAGACCGTTTACCAACCAGCTCCCTGGGGAAACAGAAAACTAAAAGGCAGTCACATTTTGTGCTAATTTCCATGGTGTAAACAATTGCACCTTGTCAAATTCCAAGCTCTCTATGTGACACCATCAGGTCTGGAGCTGGGCAGAGACTCACACTGTCAGTCCTGGAAGTCAGTGTGCCCACTCCCGTGCACCGCTGCATGTACTGGGCCATTCCAGGCCATGCCCCAGGAAACTGCAGACCTTGTGGAGTGGTAGAAGGGCATTTGGCTGACACAGTCGAGGCATGAGCTTGGAGAAACACCATGGGATGGTAAGTGCCGTGGTCCAAATGTCTGTGTCACATGCTGGAGCCCAGGACCCCATGAGATGCAATGCAAGGTGTGGCCTTTAGGAGGTGATGAAGCTTTAAGGATGAGGGAACCAGCCAGGCCCTGTAGTGTCCCTCTGCAAGAGGGGGAGCACTGAAGCATTGCCGTAGAGGTAGAGACCAGTCTTCACCAGACGCCAGAGCTCCCAGCACCATGGCCTTGGACTTCCCAACTTCAGAGCTCTGAGCAATAAATTCACTCCGCCTACAGATTTCCTCATCTAAGGTGTTTTGTTGCAGCAACAGAAATAGGATAAGGCCGTGAGGCTGGGACACCCTCCCCCAGGACATGGTACAGCCCAAGTCAGTGAGTGACCATTAGATGAGTGTGTGGGGTCATGCATGCCTGGGCCAAGGGTAGGAAAAGGGGAGGTCCTGCCCAGCACTGCCCAGTGAGGGGCTAAAGCAGTTGGCTTCCTCACCCCGTAACTGTGAGCTCAATGAGCCCAGAAGTCCAGCTCTCAGGGACATAGGGAGAGTCCCTTCTGACTCCCCTTGTGACTGCCCCCTGGCCCCTGTAGGCTCCTTGCACCAACAGACTAGCAAGTTAAGAATATGGTCACACCGCCCTTGACCAGGAGCTACTGGCCCTGTTCATCATCACCAGGGGCAGGAAGGACACAGCAATCAACTCCACACACTCTCCTGACCACATGTGGTGGTGAGTGAACAGGCACGACAGACAGTGAGTGAAAGGGCATGGTGGCCAGGGCGCTGGCCCGGCAGGGGAGTGGACAGCCCGGCAGGGGAGTGGACAGCCCAGCAGATGGTCCAGTAGACTTCCTGCTAGACCAGCAGAGGTGATGGGCAAGGGGGAAGGCTGTCAAGGACTGGTGGTGGAGGGAGATGGTGAGTTTCAGTTTTGCTGGGAGTGGCAGTCGCAGTCACCTATTCTGGTGAGTTTTCCCTGGAAAGCTGAACCCTGGAGGAAGTCTCTCCCCAGTGGAGAGATGCACCCTGTGAGGTGAGAGGGACAGCAGAGCAAGGCAGGGTTCTGGGGGGCTCCCAAGTCCAAGGCCCTGGTCTGCCTGTGGGAGCACCAACTGCCCATGGCCCACAGCCCACCATGGAGTCTCTCTGGCAACTTCTCTGGACCAATGGGAGCTGTACTCTCTCTCATGAGTGCGGGAACAGAGGCCCAGCCCCCTCCCTCAACACAGGACATCTCCAAAGGGACGTCCCAGTTCCAGAGGCACGGGTGTGGGGGACTGAGGCCCCTGTTAGGGCTGCACCAGAGCCCAAATTGTCCCCGTGAACAGTCCTGTGTCCCCCCACCCTTCTAGGTGCTGGTCCCAGAAGCCCTTCCCCCAAGACCATCTGTACAGGAGTCTGTGCAAGTCCCCACACCATTGTGAACGGTTCCCTCATGGGGTGTAAAGACAGAGGAGACAAGCCAGGCAAGGCAGGGCTCTGTCCACACCGTGGCTAGGGGCGAAGGGTGGGGGCTGGCAGCTGCCCTGGCAGCCCCCAGTTAGCGCCCCGGAGCGCATGAGGACTCATCTGTCTCATCTATCCTCAGGACCCTACCTCCAGCCAGTGAGGTGGGTGGCTCCCAGGAGCACTGCCCCTAAGGGTGGGGCTGCTGTGGTGGGGAACTCCTGGGGCACAGGTGGTTCCCAGGGAGGGCCTTGTCTACTGGGCCACTCTGATGTGAGTGTTTCACACACACCACACGGAAGTCCCAGGCCGCCTGCTCCTTGACTCCCTCTCACAGGGCTGCTGGAAGGAACTGCATTAAAGCAGCTGTGGAAAAAGGCAAAGCTGCTCCCGGGGCGCGTGTGGAACTCTTGACAGAGATTTTCAATGTGTTATGGAGCCAACCTTTTATTTCACTAGGAAAATATCTGAGATTCAACTGAAAACAGAACAATGGCATGTGCGTATTCTCGGGGCCCAGCACCAGGCTCTGAGGGAGGGGTCTTGTGCGGGTCGGGCCTGCCCGAGCCACCAGGGCTTGAGATGGGCTTTCCCCAGCACAGGTCAGCAGGAGCAGGGACCTGCCCTCCGCAGGGAAGCAGGATTCAGCAGCCTCTTCTCTGTGTTTTCTGAAACACAGATGGGTCCCCGGAGGAATCTCAGAGGCTGCCCTGGGGGAGTCAGGTCCCCCAGCAGTGACTTGAGCGTCCCCTTCCCAGTCCACTTCATGCCCTGGATTCCCACATCTGAGCTCATGTAGCTCAGGAAACGCAAGGTACGCTGTAGTGCAGTGGACAGCCACCCTCCTGGCGAGGGCCCCATTGGAAGGACAGAAGCGAGACAGCCACGTGCCAGCTGGGCACCCAACCACCCAGGGCCACGTCGGCAGCACACTGGGACCACGTGGCGGGGGAGGGTAACCATGGCAACCCCGTCATCAGCGCTAACTCATTCTTACAGGACACACAATCGCTCTGTTGATAGGAGAGTGTTGACCACATACTCTGCTTTTCCAGGCAGGATACTTCACCAGGAAAGAATGCAGAACCCACCAGAAGGAGCGCACACTGCAGTTTCCCGTCAACCGCATCTGTCAGAACAGGATGGCGGGGCTCTCCTGCCCTCACGGCCACTGGAGAAGGCATAGGTGGCCACAGCAGCAGAGCCGCTGTCTGGACAAGGAGGTCTTCCCACCCCAGACGAGGGTGCCTGTCCCGGGCCTGGAGTCTGTCACCAGGCCAGACCACCTCGGCACTCATTCATCAGGACGAAATCTGCACCGAGACAGGAGCAGGGAGGGTGAGGCCTCCTTGTCACAGGTGAGGCCACGAGCCCTCCTGTGGGACTCTGGCTGAGCTGTAGTGCTCTGGGGGAGGCACACATTTGTCTCTTTGCAACGCGAAGTTCAGATTTAGGAGGGGTAAGATGAATTTCAGATGCTAAAAATAATCTTTGGGGACTTTTCAAGGAACAGAGATGGCCCCGCTGCTGGGCCAGCCCTCAGAGAAATGCTTTCACTCTGGATTTCCGCCTCTGGTGGATATGGCCGTCTTGTCGTCGTTATTTGCAATGTGGCCCGTAATTTCCTGAGACGTGGAGATCCAGATGTTCCCGGTTTAGACTTGCCAACTCAGAAAAATGAAGTTCAGTAAAATGCGTGGTGGAACTCTAAAACATTTTCTTAAGGGCTGAAACTGCACAAATTAACAGAAATTCACCCAGATCACCACGTATGCTCCCCGGCGGCAACACCCCAGTGGAGAAGGCGGATGCAACAGACGGACTCCCTAGAAGTCCCCATGTCCCACCTGTGCTCCCCCATTCCCCTCCCCTTCCCTTCTCAGCTGCCTCGGGTCACCTGACCTGAATGCTGCAGCAGGTGACCCTGGTTCCTTTGCTCAGTGCAGGTGGGTTGGTCCATGCCGCTGGGTGGTCTCTCATTTATCCGCCCTGTTGAGGTTTGATCACACTGAGGCTTTTTTTAAAAAGAAAAGAACATCAGCTTGTTGTTGTTTGGAGACAGAAATCCTGCTTTTTGGGCTGAGACCATCTTTGGGGAGAGCCTAGGGCCGTGCCATTTAGGGTTTGGGAGCAGGTGACGTGGGTGTCCCTCTGGGTGGGGAGACAGGGATGAGGCCAGACAGGAGACAGTAAGGACAAGCGCTTAGCGTGTCATAGGGACTTGGCCAGCACCGTTGGCCACTTGCTCTGCCAAGTCAAACGCCTCCAAGGAGCGGACCCCTGGAGAAAACTGCCCTGGGCTGAGCGCCTCTGGCACAGGAGGACCCAGCCTCCAGGCCAGCCTGCTCTGGGGTGGGACAATGGCCCCCTTCTGCAGCCCCAGCAACCATGAATGGCACCCATGTGTGACTCATGCTGCTGGCATTTTCAGGCTGACTCCAGCAGCCGAGGAAGGAATCTCAGTTATTAAAGGCTGTACTAATTACAAGCCCGGGCCTCCCTGCAGCTGAGAGTGGGAGCCGCAGGGCACAGCGGCCCTGCCCTTCACTTTGTCCAGTGTTCACATTTCTCTCTCGTGACATGAGCATGAAGGGATGGATGCTGGTCTAGGAGTTGAAGGATGAGTGTCCTCCTCCCCCCCACATTCATTCTTCTCTCCTCACTGGCACCTGCCCCCCAGTCCTGACGCTGCTGAGAAGCTGGGGATTCCACAACGCCTGCCCCACCCAGAGGCCCTGACCTCAAAATCAATACACAATAATCAGCTGCCGGCCTGAAAAGAAACAAAAGCCAGAGAACCCAAAAAAAGAAACAACTAAGTCCATTTAGAAAATGCTAAAACACTTAGCAATAACTAAGCACACTTAACAAGAAATGTAAGCGATCTCTGTGAAGAGAACAGTAAAACTCTACAAAGTATTTACAAGACAAAAATGAGAAAAAAAGAGGAAATCCTCATGGATAGGAGACAGGTTAAATGTAAACTGTCATTTCCTAAATTACCTACTGAGTCAATTCAATCCTGCTAATTAAAATGCCTGTGATAGTTTTCCCAAAGTGGTGATGGGGTGAACTTAAATTTTTAGTTTCAAAAAAACAATTAATGCCTGAGTTTAGACCAGAGAGTCCTGCTCGGGTAACGGGGCTGCTGCCTAGCTTCTCTGACACTGAGGCCACCACAGGTATGACGGTCTGGGGCTCAAGATTTAGACCCCTCTGTGGAACTGAGCAGAGTCTAGATATAAGCCCAAAGGGCATCTGAGACGTTGGCAAGCTAGAGGGGAAGGGCCAACATCCTGTCCACTGTGGTCACTGGGGGATCCGGAGGGGAGAAGCGGGTCCCTACGTTCCTCCTCACAACAAAGAAATTCCAGAAGGAGAGGGTTTTAAATATGGAAAATGAAACTGTAGAAGAATAGGAAAGAAAATATGTAGAGTTCCAGTGCAGTCTTAGAGTAGGAAAGACCATTCTGGACACCAAAAAAAGGTCATAGCAAAATATCAATTGATTTGAATACATAAAATTTAAAGGTTCTGTGAAGCATACAAACACACTATATATGTATGTGTATAACAACTGTGCATTACACATATCATGTGTGCGTGTATGCCTCTGTGAGCGTGTGTGCGTGTGCGCCTGTGTGTGCCTGGTCTGTGTGTATGTGTGCCTGTGTGTGCACGTGTGCCTATGTGTGCACGTGTGCGTGCCTGTGTGTGCGTGCCTGTGTGTGCGTGTGTGCGCCCGTGTGTGCCTGGCCTGTGTGTATGTGTGCCTGTGTGTGCATGTGTGCCTATTTGTGCACGTGTGTGTGCGTGTGCGTGCCTGTGTGTGCATGTGTGCGCCTGTGTGTGCCTGGCCTGTGTGTATGTGTGCCTGTGTGTGCACGTGTGCCTATGTGTGCACGTGTGTGTGCGTGGGTGCGCCTGTGTGTGCCTGGCCTGTGTGTATGTGTGCCTGTGTGTGCACGTGTGCCTGTGTGTGCACGTGTGCGTGCCTGTGTGTGCCTGTGTGTATGTGTGCCTGTGTGTGCACCTGTGTGTGCCTGGTCTGTGTGTATGTGTGCCTGTGTGTGCATGTGTGCCTATGTGTGCATGTGTGCACGTGTGTGTGCCTGTGTGTGTGTTCCTGTGTGTCGTGTGCCTTTGTGTGCATGTGTGCACATGTGTGCTTGTGTGTGTGTGTGCCTGTGTGTGTGCATGCCTGTATGTGTATGTGCATGCAAGTGTGTGCCTGTGTGTGTGTGAGCATGTGTGTGTGCGTGTGTGCCTGTGTGTATGTGCCTATGTGTCTGAGCGTGTGTGTGCATGTGTGCGCCTGTGTGTGTGCGCGTGTGTGCCTGTGTGTATGTGCATGTGTGTGCATGTGTCCTTGTGTGTGTGTGTGTGTGCAGATGTCTGTACCCACACACACTGTACAACTCAAGTCACATTTGACTTCTGCAATTACAGGAGTTGCTCAACCTGACTTGTATTCATCTTCTGTAACTGGCATGTTCGAGTACTACAATTTTAAGTTTTTTTCCTCATAGAATGTGTATGTATTTTCTTGGCACCCTCTGTATATTCAAACGCAAAGATAACCTAGCCAAAAAATAAATTGCTAGAGAATAGAGCAAGGCTTTAATTCCTTAATATACCAAGCGCTTATACAAATTGCTAAGAAAACTAGGCAATGCACACAAAACAGACAATTTGAAGGAAAGAACAACCAGACCATAATTATACAGAGACATCTGAAGCCAACCCAGATTATTTTTGCCCTATTGGCAACAATCAGAACGTTTTCAATGCCTGGCCTGGGCGTGTGGGGAAGAGGCGCTCCGATGTCACACTGGGGTGCCATTCATTGGCGTGCTGGTTGGCAGAACAGTGTGGTTAAGCTGTCAGCATCTAAAATGCACATGGCCTGCCACGCCCCATCACAGGGCCCCTTATGGAGCAGGACCTGGGAAAGACCTTGTCAAGGCAAAAGTGCAGTAGTGGTGGCAGTGTCACTGACGCTTAGGACACTGCTGACTGGTGCCTCTGCAACTGCTCTGGAGCCTTAACTCAACCCTCACAACAGCAAAGGAGGCACCCTCCCTATCCTCACAATACAGAGGAAGAAAGAGCACAGAGAGGTTTGGAAACTGCCCAGGGTCACACAGCAGGAAGTGGTGGTACAGCCCCACCTTCTCCCAGGTCACAGCAGTGCACAGTCACCGTGTGTGAGGCACTTGTGCAGAGCCTCGCATGTGGCAGATGCCCCCTACCTTGAGGCTGGTGCTGTCATTATCATGGTGCACATGGGATTTATTTCTTGAAGTGATTTACATCATCCTTCCAAAAAGCTTATGGTAGATTCTGCTTCACTCAGCACTCTGACCAACAGCAAATTGTAGGGTGGGCCTGACTCAGCAAGCATCACCATGAGACAGGCAGACACGGTGATTCTGGTGTGTCCTGGCCCCACCATTGCTTTCCTGTGAAAAGGGTCACTGATGCCCAGTGGCCCAGGGGCTCCATGGATTCCAGACGGGAGGTCTTCCCTCCCCGACAATGCCCAGCCGCTCTGGACCACCGAGCCTCTGGCCAGGTTGGCCAAGCAGCCAGTGCTGAGCATGAACCCTTCTCCCTGCCTGGGACATCGCTCTCCAACGAGGCCACGGGAGCTGCGGGCTGCACTCAGAAACTTCCAGGAAGTGAGCTAAAGTGAGCCGTGATGTTGAGAGCAGCCCCCTCCTTGGGTTCCGGCCCTGGAGCCGGCCCAGGAGAGCTCCCCACACCCTTGGCAGAGGTTCAGGATGATTTTTTCCTCTAGTTGAACCGGAGAATCAATAGGAGGTTTGTCCCACAGACGAGGAGGTAGGTCCCTGGGTCACTGGAGTGGTGACTCTAGGCACCTCTCCAACAGTGTGTAGATCATTCTGGGGGTCAGGGCCCAGGGAGGTCACAGCCTCAGCCCCAGCAGCTATGAACAAGGCACAAACAGCTGCTCCACATAGCCACAGTTTGGGGGTTTTTTCACCCAGGGAGGATCTGGGTCTCTCCCCCAGAGCCAGCCCAGACCACCCCCAGGGTCCTTAAGAGTATGGGAAGGGGGTGACACCAGGGGCCCAGGTGGGCCTCCGGCCCCACACAGCTGCTCCACCCTTCCTGCCAGGAGGCCAGTGCTTGCTCCCATGGCAGGAATCTCCCCATGGGAGAGGGACCCAAGCTATGTGCATCTAAGCAATGAGTGGAGGGAAATAATTGCCCATGGTCATCCCAGCTCAGCCAAGACCACCTTGTATGTTAACATAGATGTCCCCTCAGGAAACCCAGCATGGGGCACTGTAAGATGTGGGAGAGCAGGAACAGGGCAGCCAGAAGGTGGCCATCTGGACTTGGCCGTCTTCTCCAGCAGGACCTGGGAACGCTCCCTTCCCACTCAATTTCCCCAGTTGAAGGGTCAACTAGGTGGGGGTCTCACAGATCTTCCAGCTGAAACTTCCGGCTCTCCCAGGCCTCTTTTGACATCTCTGCAGGGCAACAGGGTACATGGGCTGAGAGGAGAGCCAGGGCCATGGGAGGAGGACAGGGAGCAGGCAGGATACAGAGAGCAGATGGGCTGGGCGGGGAGGTGGACGAGGAGCATGTCCGTGAGGGGCTGGGAGCACGTCCATGGGGCCTCCCGTGGCCCACCGCACACGGGGCTGAGGGAAGGGCAGGTGGGCCCCCAAGCACACACACCTCTAGAAGAGGCCCCAGAAATCTAGGGCCCAGTGCACCCCAGCCTCGGGACCACATCCCCAGCACCTGGCCCGCCCTTCTCCCAAGGCCACAGCTGGGCAGCAGCTGTTTGCATCCGAAACCTCCCCCCTTCCCCACATCCTTTGCTTAGAGTGCTTTTTGCTCCAGTTGGAATTTTGTTCCAAATGGTAAATATTTTATTTCCATCTGTGTGGCTCCCATGCAGATGAGTTTTACACAACATGGAAAATACCTCTTGCTCCTCAATTCAGCACAGCAGTCCAGAAGCAGAGTTGGCTAGGCAGCCAGAGGGCAAGCTTTGGGCAAGACAGTCTGCTCCCGACCGATAAACCAGGGCCATCTGCTTTGGGGATAGGGGAGGGCAGCAGCCCTGCACACAGGGGCCTCTGCCCCAGTCCTGTCTGGCGTGAGTTGGCACGTACCACTAGAACCTCTGTACCGAGCCGAGCACTGTGGTCACAAGTCCAGACACTGCTCCCGGGAGACCTGGGCACAGTCCCTTCCGTTTCTGATCCTTGGTTTGTTCTTGGTTTGTTCTACTCTTAACATGAAGGGCTAAGAACAGAACTCACACCATGAGTGTTGCAAGAACTGAATAAAATAACACTTAGCCTGGTGCTGCGGCCGCTGTAACAGCAGCTGCAACAAATGCAACATCTTAGAAATTCAATCCGCCCTCTACAGTTTACTGATAGGAAGTGATGCCAAAAAGGTGCTGACAGGTTTGCAGGATTGAGCCACAGGATTGCAAATAGGACAGGCTCTCAGAACACCCCTGGGCTATACCGCACTGCTATCCCATGTGTATGCATAGTCAAGACAACCGGCCCCTGTGGGTATCTCTGTCCCAGTCAAGTACAAGTAGCCAAGTGACTGTCACTCCACCTGGAGGGCTGGTCTCAGGTCCCCTGCACCCAGAGGCATTTGCAGGTTCATTTTCAAAGGAAGGACCCTGCTGGGGGGAGGGCCTCCAGCTAATGACAGCAATGGGGGAGGGGGCCGCTCCTCAGTTCACGCCCAATCTCCCCTCCCACTAGTTCTTTAAGACAGTTCACACCCGAGAACAGCTGCCTCATAAATTCAGTTTTCATTAATTTCCTGGAAGATGTTTTAATTCCTACATGATCGGCCTCGGGAGATGTGGGGAAGAAGGACCCGAGTGTGGTGCTCATCCCTCACCATACCCCGCATATCCCCACACTCTTCCCTCAATCTTCTCTGGCCTGAAATTCCAGCCTCTGAGAGGATGGGAGAAGCTGATGGAACCGTCCCCACTGCTTTCCTGGAGGAAGACCCAACTCAGAGCTGGTCCCAGCGTGGGGTCTGGGCATCCAGCCGGGCCCTCCGAGGGTGGAAATCACATCACTTCTCTCATGTCCACTCTGGGGAGAAAGTCTCTACTGTCCTTGGGGCACAGGAAAGAAGAACCTTAAAAAGCCAACACAGACGCTGTGTTTGGATAGAGACGAACTCTGTCCATTCCAAATTCTGGTAGTTTTTATTTTCTTCAGGCTCCCATAAAACCTCTGATAAGCGATGGAGCAGCAGGGTCATTTTCTGTGTGAGGCCAGGGTGTGGATGGGATGAGGTCAGCGGTCTGGGCTGCTGGGATCCTGGACCTAGAGTGAGGGGCCCGGCCCAGCCCCCACGTGAGCGCAGCGGCCACCTTGCCCTACCCCGGTGTGCCATAGCATTTGAGGGCTACAAGCTCTTCCTTTATTCTAAAACGACCATGTTGGCAGCGCAGAGACCCGAGACCCGCGTCTCTCTGGATGCGTGACGCAGCCTGCCAGTGAGGCCCACAGACTCCAAGCCAGACCCTGCTGACCGTGTGACCTTGGGCAGGACACCCATGCTGCCTGCCTCAGTCTCCTCATCTGTAAAGTGAAATTCCTAAGCTCCCCTGCCCCAGGTGGTTGTCATACGGAGCAGCATATTAATGAGCTAGAATCTATCGAGTGTTCTGGAAAGGTCAAGGCATGCGGTAAATTCTTCAGGCGCGTTGGTGAAATCACACAAATGACTAAGGAAGGAGGCCCGATCTGGAAGGAGAGCGCCCAGTCCGGTGGGAGGCGAGAGGCTCTGCTTATTTCAAAGACAAGGAATCCTTGGCCCAGGAAACTCCAGGGCCTGTCTGGCTGTCCAGCTAGTCGGCAGCACTGCAGCACAAGCTGCCTTGGACCCTGCTGCTCTTCAGATGGGCAGACCCCCTCCCCAGGCCAGCCCTCAGTTCCCTCCTAGGAGGAGGAAGAGGTCATGGGCCCTCCACACAGGGCCCATCCCTGCCTGCCCACCTGCCTCTCCCTAGGAACAATGTGACTTCTGGGTGAACAGGTGACTTCTGGGATTCTTTAAAAGGGCTGTGACCTCCCATGTCTGCACTGGGGCTTCAGACCCTGTGCATAGAAAGCAGGAAACTCAGAGCAATGGGTGCGCTGGCCACACCCAGCTCTGTGGAGGCCCCGTTCCAGGCTGAGAGGCTGAGCCCCAAGTTCGGGGGCTCTGAGTAAGCTCACCCAGGGCAGTGCCACCAGCACCCACCAGCTGGCTCTGCCCTGCCCTTACCTGCACCACTCTGGGGCATCGAAATGCCTTGCTTTTGCTATTTGTTTTAGGGTTCTTTGGGGCATTTATAAAACATATAAAATATTTCAAACACATCAGTGAATCCAGAGCAGCAGCCCTGTCTAGTAGAATGTTCCTGATGATAGGGACGTCCTATATTCACCCTGATAGATCAGCAGCCACTGGCCACAGGGGCCCGTGAGCACTTGGAATGGGCCCCAGGGCCTGCATTGTGAATTCAGACTTACGTCAATTCACATACAGACAGCCACCTGGGGACAGTGGCTACCCTTTGCACAGACAAGGTTAGAGAATTAACTTGGATCCAACAGATCCCACATGCACTGACTTTTTGCAACTTCTCAGTTTCCCCAGAAACTGTCCCTGACACAGTGATAGATGGATGAGGAGGTGGGACAGGAGGTGGTCAGGGGAGAGAGTATGTCCAGGTGTTTCCCCCAAAACGACAGAAGACAGGAGCTCTAATAAGTACATTGCATGAAGGTTCATAGCACCACAATTCACAAATTCATAGTAGCCTAAAGGTAGGAACCATCCAAATGTCTATCCACAGGTGATGAACAAAATGTGGTTGCTCCAGACATATTGGTTGCTCCTGGAATATTACTCAGCCAGGCAAAGGAATGATGTTTGACATATACTACAGGCCCAGTGGAATTACAGCAGTCCTGACAGGAGGGAGGCAGGATGGTCAGGGGAGCACCGCAAGCCCTGGCCTTGAAGGTAGAGGGAGGGACTCCAAGACAGGGAACACAGGTGGCCTGTGGCAGCCAGAGGGGCAGGAAAAGACCATTCCCCAGATCCTCCAGAAGCCAGCCTTGCCAACTCCTTGACTTTTAGCCCAGAGAGAGTAATTTTGAACTTCTGACTTCTACAACTGTGAGAGAATAAATGTGTGTTGTTTTAAGCTACTAAATTTATGGTGAGCTATGACAGCAGCCATTGGTAAGGTATTTATAAAACTAGCATTGACTATACCTAACGCCCTTCCCTGCCTTCCTCCCTCAACTGTGTTTTACATTCACCTTTTTTAACACCTGCGGCCATTACTCATCCATCTCCCAGCAGTGAAAGGCTCTGCCATCGGACACACCACAATTCCTTTGCCCAGCCCCGCTGCCGACGGCATTTGAGCTATCTCCACTCTTTGGTATTGTGAGCAGGATTATTATAAACATTCTTTCCTATCTTTTTCTGTTATGTAAGTAAGGGTTTCTCTGGACTCACATGTTCTGTTATTTATTTATCCAGCAAATAATTCTTGAGCATCTGTGCACTATGCTGAGTGCTCCTGGGCAGCAGTTAGAACTCACGGGGACTCTGAATGCAGCTGGGATCAACAACGCACATTCAGGGCACAATCAAGCTTGCAGGTGGCTCCCTGAGGCCCCTCCACCTGGCCCTACATGAGAAGGAAGCCCCCTTTCCTCCACCCCATGGAGCGTGAGGAGGAAGCATCGGCTCCTTAGTCATCACAAGGAAGCTAATGATCTTTCTATTTCACAGGTGGGGAGCCTGATGTCACCCGCCAAGGTGAGCCCCTGGCAAAGTCATTCTTTTGTTTGTCCAAAGGTATCTACTGAACGCTGCCATGTGTGGGACCCTTAGCTCAATGCTGGGGACACATCAGTGACTGTAACAGAGGGAACCCCTGCCTCATGGGTTTCAAAGGCTGTCATATCCAGCCAGAACTCTGGTGGGTGGGCACCAACAGGAAATAGGAGGTGTACTCAAGTACAGATGACTCAAAGAGGGTTTATCTATAAGGGGAGCATCTGTCATCACTGGGGGAAGGGAACTCCAAGAGAATGCAGAAACTGGGGTTAGCACCATTGGCCACTTGGAGGAGGGGGTTAGGGTTTCCAAATCATATGTGGACAGAAGCTAGCCCACATGCATGGCCACCCTGAGAGACCTCCCAGGAGGGCACCAGGGAAATGCAGCCCCTGCCTGCTGTCCTCTCACTCACCCACTGGCTAAGCCCTACCTGTAGGCAGAGGGCAAGGGAGCATTTTGGTGCAGTCTGTACAGGACCACCTCCAAGTTAGAGAGCAGAACCCAGAAAGATAGAGGGTGGGTATGGAGGGGCTCACACACACAAAAAAAATAAACCCACCAAGGATTGCAATATGGTGCAGTGCTGGAAAACAGTTCAGAGGTTCCTCAGAAGGGTAAATATAGGATCACCATATTGCCCAGCAGGAACTAAAAACTGGCACTCAAACAAATGCATGTACACAAAGGCTCACAATAGGCAAAATCTATGAACAACCCAAACATCCACTGACCACAGATGAATGCATAAACAAGCTGGCCCATCCATACATTGAAATATTCCATCATAACAAGGAATGAGGAACTGGTTCATGCTACAACATGAAGAAGCTCAGAAAACACTGTGCTAAATGAGAGAAGCCAGCAGAAAATACCACACGACATACAACTCCATTTATATAACATTTCTCATACAGGCAAATTCGTAGAAACAGAAAGTAGATTAGTAAGTGCCAGGAATGGAGGAAGGAAGTATGGAGGGGTAGGTTACTTAATGAGTAGAGTTCTATTTGGGTGAATGGCAAAGGCTAGAAAATAGATAGTGGTCATGGTTGTACAACATTGCCAGTGTAATTAATGTTTTTATTTTATTTTATATATATTTTTACCACCATTAAAAAATGTAATATACCAAAAACCATTAAATTATACACTACAAATGAATGAATGAATTATATCTCAATAAATCTATTTTATTTTATTTTATTTTTTGAGACAGAGCCTCAAGCTGTTGCCCTGGGTAGAGTGCTGTGGCATCACAGCTCATAGCAACCTCTATCTCCTGGGCTCAAGCGATTCTCCTGCCTCCGCTTCCCAAGTAGCTGGGACTACAGGCACCCGCCACAACACCTGGCCATTTTGTTTTTGGTTGCAGCTGTCATTGTTGTTTGGCGGGCCCAGGCTAATTCAAACCCACCAGCTCAGGTATATGTGGCTGGCGCCTTAGCTGCTTGAGCCACAGGTGCTGAGCAAAATCTCTTTTTTTAAAATATCCAACACCTTCCACCCCATTGTAGCCCTCCACATCCATCTACTTTTGTCCTTCCTCTAGTTAAAAACTTTGTGTCCCCAACATAGAGAATTCAAGATGGTTCGTGAGCTACCATATCATCGTGAATGGTACCAATCACCACTGATGGTATAAGGTAGAGTGGAAAATCGTGGAGGGAAGAAAGAAACAGTACGTCACACACAATAGAACTGCCACTGCTTCACTTCAGAAACTTGACCCAGGCTCAAATTGGCATTCCTGGCTTCTTTCTTCCATCACAGCTTCTGTGGACCCCTTAGCCTCTGCCACAACCTCAGCTGGTGGACTGACCAAGACAACATGGTAATAGCTATGACCCTTGGTGGCCCTGTATTTATTCTCTTTCCTTATGAGGAGTTTCTTGCATAAACAGCACATATTTTGGTTTTATACATTTTCCTGACTTGTCAATATCTTTTGGCTGCTAAATTTAGTCTCTTTATGTTTATTGTAATTGCCAGTATATTTGAAATCACTCCAACTCTCTTATTTTGTACTTTCTGTGTATCCCGATTGGTCTATGCTCCCCACATCCATCCTTCCCCACCGTTGTATGAACTGAAGTCCTCTTCAATTCTGATTTTCCCTCTGCTGTTTTGGCAGTTAATCATTTTGTTTGTGTTTAACCATTATCCTTAAAGTTTTGACAACATACCTAAGCCTAAAATTTATTTCTCTCCCCTTCTTGTAAATAACAAAAGGAACCTACAATACTTTAACTGCTGTCAACACCTCCCGTCTTCTTTGTTATCTGTGGCTGATACTTTAGTTCTTTTTTCAAATCCCTCCATGTATTGTTTAATACAGGTGTAGTAGACAGTGTTGATGTTCAGCCAGGTTTCTTCTTGGTGACATTTCTTAAGCACCCTCTGACTTCAGTGGGCTTTTGATTCCACTGACAGCAATGCTGTGTGTTTTCTTCTTTTGCCCTTGGAATATTGGAGCCCATTTTGGCTGCAGGTGGGAAGAACCAGCAACTGTGGGCTCCCCACTCACATACACACACTCTTACAGGGGACATAGGGAGATATGAAGACCCAGCTTACTCCCAGGGCCAGGCTAAGGAAATCAGGTGGAAGCAATCCTCTGAGTGCTGCCTGCCTCCCTCCCCTGGGTGACTACCCCCCTTTACTAACCTCCCAAGAACACTTCCTCAGTCTCAGCAATTCCTTTGCTTGTCAGCCTTCCAGCATTTCATTCTCCCTTCCTGGAATCATTTTCTTCCCTCCTGAGTTACATTCTTCACAAATCGTTTTAGCATGGATCTGTGAAGATGCTCTATCTCAGCTTTTATCTATCTGAAATGTTCTTTTTCCACCAGTATTTAAGGGACATTTAACTAGTACAGAATTGAAGCTGACCATTATTTTTGGAGCACTTAGAAGGTATTTTCTACTTGTTTGAAGCTTTTTCTGTTGCTGTTGGAAAGTTTTCTGTCAGCATAGCTGCTCTTTGATAAGGAATCTGCCATCTTTTTCTGGTTTCTTATGGGACCTTCTCTTGGCTTTCAGTTCAAATTTACTAGATGTTTCTATGTGTCACCTACTTGTAATTACCCAGTATGCCTTGACTGATCTTCCTGAATCTGAGAATTCACCTCTTTCATCAATCTTAGAAAATTCTCAGCCATGATCTCTTTAATTATGATCCCTCATTCATCTCTACTCTCTTCTTCTGTGGTAGCCAGCCTCCAAGATGGTGGTCTCCTCCCATGTGGAGCTAGACTTCCAAGACTGAGTCAAAAAAGTCATCAAAATTCACCCTCTGCTCTCTTGAAACTCTCATTCTGGGGAAGCAGGCCACCATGCCACTCTGCTGCTACAAGGTTACCTAAGCAGCCCTATGAAGAGGCCCATATGGAAGGGAATTAATACCCCTAGAAAATAATACCTACACCAATATTCCTTCCATGTGAGCAAATCCTCAGCCCCAGTCAAGCTTCCAGATGACCACAGCCCCAGCCATCATCTGACTGCAACCTCAAGAGACACCTGAGCACTGCCCAATGGAGACCCTGAATTCCTTATCCAGAGAAGCAGTGAGAAACAATAATTACTATTGTTTTAAACCGTTAATTGTGGGGATAATTTGTTATGTGGCAATAAATAACTAATACATCTTCTGAAATGGACAACCATCCGTAGGTCATGCTTCCATACTTTCCATGCTTTGTCTCTCTCCACTGTTTTCTGGATAATTTTCAGATTTTCATATATTT
Source organism: Galago senegalensis (assembly GCA_963575145.1). Lineage (NCBI taxonomy): Eukaryota > Metazoa > Chordata > Mammalia > Primates > Galagidae > Galago > Galago senegalensis. Next base: position 59,605 of record CAUYTI010089883.1, on the reverse strand, counting down.
TTCAGGTATGTCTCCTAGTTCCCTAACTCCTCCACCAAATCGTATCTGATCTGCTTTTTTAAACTACCCATTTTAAGTTTTTAATTTAATCTTTATATTTTCTATTTCTAGAAGGTCTAATGTAGTTACTTTTCAAAAATTTGCTCATAATTTTTGATATTTTCTCTTGCTTGATTTAAGCTTTTATTTCTCTAAAAATATTTGTTTTATTTTCTGTACCTGACAATTCTAAAATTTTCATTCCTTATGGGTTAAACACTCTGATCTTTGTTTTCTCGGCGGACTCTTGCCTATGATGGTTTGTTTCCATTAGTGCTCTGTAATTTTGGAGTGTGAGTTCATTTTTGGCTGGTCTTAATCTTGGGGACTGCTGACGGGACTGTACTGAATGAATCTTGCCTTTGTGTGTGTCTACGGTCTCAAACATCTTAGTAACTCTATTACTAAGTTAAGTACTTTGTAAACTTGAACATCAAATTCATATGAGAGAAGATCTTTATTCTCAGGGACAGAGCAAGAGCTGAGAGGTTAAAAAAAAGTAGGTCAGAGCAAATATATATAGGTAGATAAATTAGACTATGTCAAAATTCAAAAATTTTGTGTTGTAAACAATACTATCAAGAAAGTGAAAAAGATAACCCATAAAATGAGACTAAATAATTGCAAATCAGACTCTGGTGAAGGGCTTCTATATTCAGAATCTACAAAGAATTCTTAAACCATAATAATAAGAAAAATAATATAATTTTAAAATGGGCAAAAAATTGGGATATTTCTACAAAGGAGATTTACAAGTGGCCAATAAGCATATAGAAAGACTCAACATCATTAGTGATCATGGAAATGCAAACTGAAATCAGGATGAGATACCACTTCACACCTACTAGGATGGCTGTAATAAAAAAGCCCATAGCAGTGCTGGTGTTGGTGATGAGGTGAGGAAAAAGGAACCCTTCTATGCTGTTGGTGGAAATGTAAAATGCTGCAGCCCCTGGGGAAGACAGTCTGGGAGCTCCTCAAACAATTAAATGGAGAGTCACCACATGATCCAGGAACTCCACTCCTAAAACGAGAACATACATTTACACAAAAACCACCATACACAACTGTTTATGGTGGCATTATCTATAATCACCAAAAAGTACAAATAACCTAGATGTTCCCAGATTGAGGAATGGGTAAAGAAAACATGTTACACCCCTACAGTGGGGTGTGTCCAGCCGTATAAAGGAGTGGGGCACTGATACGTGCATGACAGGAATGATCCTTATGCTGGGTGAGGAAGCCAGACACAGAAGGTCACAACCATATGATTCCATTATAGGAAACATCCCCAACAGGCAAATCTATAGAGAAAGGAAATAGAATAGTGGTCACGGAGGGCTGGGGAGTGTGCAAATAGGGTTTCCCTTTAGGGGAATACAAATGGTGGTGGCTGCACAACCTCTGAATATACTAAAAATGGTTGATGGTGCATTTTAAATGAGTGGCTTGTATATGTGAATCGCATCTCAGCAAAACCACCAGAGAACTGAGTCCACCCTCTCTCACGGAGGGAGAGGGAGGGGATCCTTCCAGAGATCCCGCTTCTCCATGTGTCTGATGCCTAACTCTGCACTCAGCACTGGCCTGAAGCCTTATCTTCATCTCTTAATTTCAGGACAATATTTTGACAAATGTCCCAAGGGACCCTGAGGGCTCCCTGACCAAACTCAGCTCAGTAAGTGATTCTCACTTCCCCCATCTCCCTCTCCACTATTTCAGAGTTTTCTTCATTTTCTGCCATATTTATTTATGGCTTTGAAGGGGTGTTTGTTACAATTTATCTGGAATTTGTACATGTTTTGGAGAAGGGGGGGGAAGTCAACCTGGACCCACTGCAGCAATTTCTATTGGAGCCGTGTTACAGGAGGAACCAGGACAAAGACCTGGACAGCAGACAGAAGTGGGTTCAAATCCCAGCTCTGCCCAATGGCAGCTCTGAGCCTCAGCTTCCTGACCTACAAAATAAGGATGATGCCTGTGCAAGCTAGGAGCCGTGAAGGCTCCTGCACTAGGCGGTCCCTCTCTCCCTCAGTAAAGCCCCTAAACCCTGCTTCCCCAAAAGTCTCCAGCTTCTGGGGCCTTCCATGTCATCTCTCAGCACCTTGCCCTCCCAGTGGGGCTGCCTGGCCCAAGAAGATTTTCTGGCTCCTCTGAATATGCTATAACCCATGTCGGGCTGCCCAGATGCATCCCCCACGCATGCCAGCCCCTGCATCCCCAAGAGCCCAGCAGCCCCTCACCCGGCATGATTGTCCACACACACAGCCCATTCCTGGCTCTGCAGTTCTGTCTCTGCTCTCCCCTCCAGGAAGCTTCTGGAACTTCTGCTTCCACCTGATTTCTCCTTTCATGGACCCCTTGCCTCTTCCCAGCCTCTATCTAGGGCTCACCGCACCATGTCATGGGCGGGACAATCCACTGGAGGGTCTTGGTTCGCCCGTGTGACTCTGAGTGTTCTCTTCTTATCTTTGTGGTGCCCGTCTGGGCTTATGGTCCTACAGCCTCTGTCCCCCCATGTGAGGCCATGAAGGAGGACAGCTGAATGATGGGCTTCCCACAGCCGGGTCCTCGAGGGCAGGCTGCCATGGTCTGATAGCAGTACCATGTCTCCAGGCCCAGCCGGCACACAGTAGGGAAGGCCTGCATCCTCAGAGTGAGCACAGACCCACAGCTTCCTTGTCCCTCTGGCCGCCGGCAGAGAGTGACGTGCGAATCACAGCCCCATCGCATCAGCCGAGGACGCTGGGCACGGCTCTGCCTTCCTCTCCCCACTCCAATTACAATTTTCCTTGGCCCTCAGTCAGTGTTTGGTTTTGTCTTATTTCATTTTTACTTTTTGCTGTGGTAGAAGACACATCATTTGCCATTTTAACCACTTCACTGTGACAGAGTGGAGCATCTAGTAAATTCATGCTGCCCGATGCCCAGTTCCCGAAACTTCCAGCCCAAGAATGTTTCGTGCACTGATATGTGAGAAATTTCCTCACATCCTCATGCGAGAGTGAGGGGGCAACATTCCCACAGGAAAAACACCTAAGTGGGTTAAAGCCCTTGAGTTGGGCTCTTCAAACATGCAACACTCCTGCAAACCCACAGGGGTACAAGGGTGGGCTGAGGGTCCCTCTGAATTCTGGCAGCCAAGGATGTCTCTCTGTAGACACCACTGATCTCCAGGCTCCCGGCCAACACTCCTCAGGAGCTGTCCCAAACTGTAGCGCCTCCGTTTCCCTGGGTTACACACACAAGTCTGGTCTCTTGGACAATGTGTAATGCCACTGGGTGAGCGCCAAGGGGAGCCAGCCAGGCGCCGACATCCCTGGAAGGTCCATAGTTGCTCCTGGCCCACTCACACCACCAGGTACATCATGGGCCAGGGGCTGGGGGACCATGGGCAGCCCAACGGCAGCTGTCTGGAGGGCAACTGCCCTGCTCTCCCACCACACTCCATCTCCTCTGCCATCATCCTCCTGGTAGTGTCTTTGCCAAACCCCGAGTGGAAACATCTGAGCAGCTCTGGCTGGCTCTCAAGGCTGGGATTCAAACACGGCCACTTCGTCCTCATCACAGCTCAGGGCTGCCATCTGGTCAGCTCACTTGCATGGTTATTCCCGGCCACTCTGCAGAGAGAGGCCACAGACAGAGGCCCCAGCTCTCCACTGGCCTATAGCATACTGGACCCAACGTGACTCCAAGGAGGAGGAGAGAGAACAGGGGGAGACTGGAGAGGGAGATGCCTGAGCCCCATATCTATAGGCTTTGTTTTAGGTGTGACCTGCTCATCATACCCTCACTTGGCAGAGACTACAGGCCAGGGGAAGGCCCCAGCAGACTGGGGAAGCCCCACCCACTGTCCCTTCACCAGACAGAGCCCTCGATCAGGCCCCCAACCAGGTCCCTGACCACACCCCCAACCAGGCCCCTGACCAGGCTTCTGTCCAAGCCCCTGACCAGGCCCCTAATGAGGCTCCTGACTATGCCCCAGACCAGGCCTCAGGCCCAGCATCACTAGGCTAGCAGATTACATGGGCCAGAAGGCCCAGGACAGTGCCTGTCTTCTCCATAGCCAGAGGCCTCAGTCAAGGACGGGAATGAGGTCACTGTCACCACCCAGCACAGAGCAGGGCTGGGCTGCCTAAACATCTCAGGCTGTGTTGACTTATGCCTTCCAGCAGAGCTGCAACATGGCAGCCCAGGGTTCTGAGCCGAAGGTTACCTCAGGTTCCTTGTCCATGAACTGAGAAAGTCAGAACTTCCTCTCTCTGGAGTTGCATCAGGAGGAAACGGCCAGCATGGTTGTGACTTTCTCTTGCAGGCTTAGCAGCCCAAGGAAGTGTTGTCAGGCACTGGGTACTGGTACTTGCTGGCTGGGTACTGGTGTGCATCCACCCCACTCAGCTGGGCCCCGTAGCCCCTTCAGCCACGCCAGGGCCTCACCCTGGACGCCAGGCTGCAGAAGTGTGGGCAGGGCCTGGTGTGCGGGCATCTGGGGCAGTAGAGGGACATGGTGCTGAGGGCTGAAGGAACCCGCCAGCTTTGACAGTGCCTCACGGAGAGGTGAGGCAGTGGGGGCAGCAGGCCCTGTGGGGGACACGCTCACTATAAACACGGGGTCTGGCCCCCTCGGGGAAGGGGAGTCCAGAGTGGGGCTTCCCCAGCAGATGTAAAATAACATCATTTATGACACCAACCAACCATGAAAGGTGCTGTGTCCACACATGCAGTCCCCAAGTGCTGACCCATGCTGTGAAGGACACACGTGCTCCCTGTACTGTGGGGATGATCCATGACCCAGTCAGGGCTGCTGCCCAGCTCGCCCACCCCTGGCGAGGGCATGTGTGTACCTGCCTAGGAAAGCTCCACAAGGACATTCACCAGAAGGCAGAGAGCAGCTACGGTAGTATATTCAGATTTTAGAGGATTTCTGTATTTTTATCTCTACCTTTTACTATTATGTGAGTTTTCCACAATCAGCATCAATCTTAGATGCCCCCACAGATTTCATCTTTAGAAATAAAAAGTGTATTTGACAGCATCCAGGACCCCTCCTTCCCCGGGTTCTCTGTCCCACACGTGCACAGACGACAGGACGGTGTCCTGTCCAGCACGTGGCTGGCAGCACGACTTTGTTTTATGACAAAGGAATGATGCCCACCGTGGACAGGGGCAGACACTCACCAAAATCAGAAAGGAAAGAAACACAAGGGGCACACTTACCCCCTGTGGCAGAATCATTTCTCTATAATAGTCGAAGCACTAAGAGAAACTTCCAGCAAGCTCAGGCAAACCAGAATGCAGAGCTTCACTCACCTGCATGGTGGCCCCTGGGTCAGCCTGGAGTCGCATCGGTGCATCTGTCAAGAGCCAGACAGATGGACTGAGGGTTATAATGGACCCAATTCAGTGACACCCCAAGGTCCAGGACGTGACATCAAAAGGCACATGGAGGCTCATTGCCTTTGAACTTATCCTAAGGAAAAAATATGTTTTTAGTGGGTGGGCACGGAGGCTCCAGATACAAAGATGTTCTTTGCAGTATCATTTAGAATAGGGAAAAAACCAAAATACCTAAACATGCAGCCATAGAGAACAGCTAGTCTGAGAAAGGTCTGCCAGGGCCATTCCCACACACATTTAAAACGATGTAGGTGAGACGCCCCACATCACCAAGGGGCTCACTGATGAGATCACATCCCCTGGGGAACTGGACAGTGGAGTGTGTCCCCTGTGCTTGCCACAGTCGGGCACACACAGAGGGTTAGGACATGAATGAGTTATCTCAGGAGGTAAGAATGCATGCACATACAGAGAGCCCACAGAGAGGCCAGATGGGTGCAGAACTGTGGCAGGGACGCAGAGCTACGTGGCCACTGAGAGGATCCCCACAAAGCCCAGACCTGCCAGAGGCATCTGCCACTGGAGCCCTGCAGAAGGTCACATGGGCACAGGGACTTGTGTGCTTGCTACAGTTCAGAGAACAGGAACATGGTGCCTGGGAGGTGGGACAGACATGTGGTCGTCCGAGGGAAGGCCCCAGCAGTCCTACCAGGCAGACATTTCACAGATGTCACATCCCCCAGGCTGGGCTGTGACTATGGTGACTTTCCAAAATACCTTCTCAGCCCAGTGCTTTCTGGAGACAGTGTCCTTATGGGAGGCCCAGGTACCTGCTCTATCCTCTCCCAATTCTTCAAGAGGGTTCCCAAACAGAACTGCCATTGCATCCTCCTGACATCTTCTTCTAAGGAGAGGACACTGCAACTCAGAGACCACTGGAGCCGCACCTCAGACAGGGCCAGCGCCCCACCCTGAGCCAGTGAAGGGGCCAGATAGAGGCCAAAAGCCTGGCTTTGGGGTCAGTGGACTTGAGTTTCAAGTCTCTACTCTGTGCGGTATCTTTGCCTCTGTTCCCTCAACTATAAAACAGAGACAGTGATGCATGTCACCTCACAGGGCCACAGGAAGACTAAACGCGGAAAGAGTAACAACCCAGGGCCCCTCCATACACACAGGGCCAGGGTGAGCCGGGCGATGTCACCCTGCCCCGGCACAGACTCCCTTTCCCAAGGCCGCAGCTTTCTCCCCGAGGGCTCTGATCATGTGTTTCGTGGGCCTCAGGCCTCTGTACAGGACATGGCACAATCCCGCCTGGAGCTCTCAGGGGCATGTACACCCAGAGCCGGACAGTTCCACGGCCTGTCATACCCACAGTCATGCTTGGGCAGCCAGAGGAGGCCAGTCCCAAGGCTGGGGGAGAAGCAGCTTCCCCGTGCAGGTGAGGGCAGGGGAGTCTTGGCTGAGGACTCTGCTGACTCCACCAACCACCAAAAGGAACAGCCCGGCAACACGGCTGACAGAAGGCCAGGCTGGAGCCCCCCAGCCCAGTGTGTCCTGGGATAGGAGGGGTCCACAGCCTTGAGGTCCCCATCCCGTGCTGTTTCTCAATAACTGCAACCACACACACACACTTCTACTCGCCTGTCCAGGCCAGGCCACAGTGCTGGGATTAGAGGCAGCAGCCCCACCAGGGCCAGAGCGGTCACAGCCCCCTCCCCATTCGCTCAGGGCTTGCAGTCGAGCTGTCACTGGTGGCCAGGTGCCAGCACCCGCCAGGCCTGAGCTGAAATGACATCATCCTGGCCCGAGAGGCGGCTAAGTGGAAACAGACGGCAGGCGGCCTCCTTCCTGGGCCAGGATGCATCCCAGGGGGCACCACAAGAGGAGCCCACTGCTGGGTGGGCCAGAGGTGACCAGAGGTGCCAGGTCAGCTGCCCCCATCATGACCCTACCCGCTAAGCTGTCACTGTCACAGCCGTCCACTTCCACCTCCCCCACAAGCTCTGCCCACAGGGGTAAGTGCAGTGTCCACCTCATTCACGCTGCTTCCAGCCTGGACACAGCGCCTGCGCACACATGGTGCTCGGGAAGGGCCAAGAGAGGCCGCCAGCTGCCTCCTCGTTCTCAGGGATTCTCCAGGTGGGGCTCCCACTTCCTGCCCTTCATCTCTCAGGCCCCACAGCATCCCCATCCTGAGCCACTGCTCCCCCTGCCGTAAGAGGGGGAGTGAGACGAGCCAGCTGGTGGGACCAGGGAGGAGAAGTGCTGCTCCGCATGAGCCCCTGAGAGTCAGTCAGGCCTCGCTGGCCTTAGGATTTCCTCTGTCCAGGCAGGGCTAGACATGATTTCAGCAAAGGAAAGCCTTAGCGTGCCACCAGCTCACTTCTCGGGGAGTAGGGGTGTCCTCAAGAACACAGAGAGGTCACTCGGTGGGCACCAGCCAGACCTGGAAAGCAGAGCCAGGGTGGGGGCTGGCAGGCCCAGCATGAGCCAGGCTGGGCTGGGCCCAAAGGGCTCCTGACCTTACTTCTGAAGAGACCACTGTCCATCAGGAGTGAGTGGCCCCACATGGGAGGACCTTGGAGCACTGTGCTGAGAGAGGAAGCCGGTCACAGCAGGCTCTGCACACAGAGTGTCCAGAACAGGCGAAGCCACAGAGACAGATAGCAGAGCCCTAGCTGCCAGGCTGCGAGTGCGGGAGGCGGGGGTGCAGGACGGGGGGGCAGGCTGGGGGTGCAGGCTGGGAGTGCGGGAGGTGGGGGTGCGGGAGGCGGGGGTGCAGGACAGGGGTGCAGGCTGGGGGTGCGGGAGGTGGGAGTGCAGGAGGCGGGGGTGGAGGGCGGGGGCTGCCCCAGCAGCACACACACTACACTGTGCACAGCACAGAGGGCTGAGCAAGGCCGACATGCAAGCCCCGGAAGTGCTCCATATTTTTACAAAGAGATCCATTGGAAGCCCAGGAAGGAGGGGTAAAAACCTACCTCTGGAGACACTGAATGGTGTTCTGGTGATGGGCACACTAAAGGCCTGAACAAAGCATTATCCGAGGTGTTCGTGTAATGAAAATACCAATACCTCCCTAAAATTCCAAATAAATAGATGAAGGTCATGGGTTCCTTCTGGGGTGATGGAGGCATTCTGAAATCCACTGTGGGGCTGTGCCCAACGCTGTGAACACCCCCAAAGCCATCCGCTGTGCCTTTCTAAGGGGGTGTTGAGTAGCGTATAAATTACATCTCAGTGCAGCTATCTGAGGAACCAGGCAGGAACTGAGGAACTATGGCACCGAGGCGCTCAGCTCTGTGGTGGTAGGGGCTGGGGCATCAGTGGAGACACATAGAGACCCACAGCTTGCTCTGCTTATCATTATTCTTAAGCCTAAAATAGAGGATGCCCTACATTAAATTAGAGGGTGTGACTATCCCATTTGCAAGGAGGCTGTGGGACACAGAGGCTGGTGACCTGCCCGTGTCTCTCTCACTCTGGCCCACCCTGATCTCAGAAGTGGCCTTCTCGCTGCTCTCTGATGCAGCCTTTGCCCCAGGCAGTCAGAGGACTTCAAACACAAGCCAGAGCCCCCCTTTCCTGCGGAAACCCCTCCTGTCTCCCACCGCAGTTCCTCACCGTGGCCACACATCTCAAGGGACACAGGCAGCGTGGGAAGGAGGAGCCAGTCCTTCCCTCAGCTCACATTCCTGGTAAAACGCCAGGTTAGGTGAACCCACCCAACCTTTCACTGAGGAACAAAACTGCTGAAAACAATATATATATATATATATATGTATTTTAGACAAGGTCTCACCCTACTGCCCCAGATAGAGTGCTTTGGTACCATCACAGCTCACAGCAACCTCAAAGTCTGGACTACACCATGCCTGGATAATTTTTCTATTTTTAGTAGAGATGGGTCTTGCTCTTGCTCAGGCTGGTCTCTAGCTCCTGAACTCAAGAGATTCTGCCACTTAAGCCTTCCCAAGTGCCCCAGTGCTGGGATTACAGGTGTGAGCCATCACGTCTAGCTGAAAACAATAACTTTAATAGCAAAGAAGTAACAAAAAAGCAAAGACTCATCAGGCCAGGGTCTAAGAGAGTCAAGACCTCAGTGAGGTGAGAGGGCCTGACAGAGCTCTGGACTGGGAGCTTGTGGCAGAGCCACGTGGGCCCTTAGGCTTTAGTGGCTCCAAGCCACACAGAGAGACACAGTCCCAGGACCCACGTGATGAGGGGGGACAGCAGGAGACCGTCCTCAGAGAGCCACACTCTCAGGACACAGATAAACCAAAACAAACCCACCATGCCCCCACCTCAAGAGACCCCCGGATGCTGAGCAGGGGGTGAGGTGGGGATGGGGACGTCACTAAAAATTGAGACCACAGGCCAGCTCTGCAGCACTTGCTCACATCTCCTGACAAATTAAAGAAACCTTCCTCAATGAGGTTAGACCCAGGTGATCCTGGCCTGCAGTGACCAGTGCCCACATGTCCTCTCCAGAGAAATGCACTTTCAGCTTAGGCCTCAAAGACCCTCCACAATTACTTACTAAAGCAACCGGTAGGTCTTGGTACAAGTACCAAAGGGAACAAAAACCACTGACCGAGAAGCAAGAGGAAAAACAGACCCATAAACCTCAGACACTGGAAAAATCGGGCACATATTATAACACAACAATGTTCTCATTAAGCCTAAAAAAAGAAAGGTCCACTAGAAAAATCTATCATGAATAGGAAGATATTCAAAAGCATAGGTTCGGTAGAAATAAGAATAAAGCTAAAAACAAAAATGTGTATTTAACTTTTATTTTCATAGTATGTTCAACAAAAGGAGTATTGGCCAGAAAAAATTAGAATGCAGCAGAGAGGCAAGAAAGTGGGGAATGTATGTTTAGAGACATGTAGAAGAGAACAAGGTCCCAAATCATTTAAGAAAAGGAAACGGTGCTTGAAGAGATAAAGCCTGAGAATCTTAGAGAGCTGCTGGAACACACCAACTGCAGGTGCAAAAAAAACCAAAGTACCCCAAGTAGGACTAATAAAAAGCCGCCCGTACCTGAGCTCATCGGAGTGAAACTGCAGAAGCAAAGAGAAACACCTTTGACGCAAAGACAGACACGGGTCACTTTCTAGAGAGGCAGGCTGACGACAGACTTGTCAAACACACAGATGACAGAGAACCAGAAGCCCGTGAAATGGCATCTCCGAGGAGCTGGTGGGAAATGTTTGGCTCAAATATTTTCCAAGATAGGGCAAGATAAAGACATTTTCAGAAAGATAAAAACTGAGAAAGTTCAACAAGAGAGGATCTCTAAGGAAAAGCCTTTAATTCCAGGCGTAAGAAAGGGGACTCCAGAGAGAAGACTGGCCTGGGAGACGGCGAGGTGGGTCTGTGTGAAGGAACACTGGCTATAAAGATGTGACCGTGTCTCGTGGGTAAAGTAGAACAAGACAGAATCCAAACACGGACAAGCTGGGGAGGGGTAAACGGGAAGCTGAAGTGTTGTGTGACCACCTGCTGTCTGGGCATTGATCAACCTTGTGTCTTAATAAATATGATGGGTGAAAGGGTTCCCCCAGAGCTCATGTCCACCCAGAACCTCAGGGTAAGGCCCTTTTTAGAAATAGGGTCTTGCAGATGCAATTAGTTAAGGATCAGGGTAAGATCACACTGGATTAGGGTGGATCCTAAATCCCATGTCCTTAAAGGTGGAGGACACAGAGGTAGAGACTGGACTGATGTGGCTACAGGCCAAGGGCATCTGGGGCCAGCAGCAGCTGGAGAAGGCCTAGGAGTACAGCCCTGCCTATGCCTCAACTGTAGAGTCCCGGTGCCCAGGACCACAGGGACCACCCGTCACAGCAGTCCTGGGAACTTCATACAGTAAGTTACAGGTGTTCCTCACAACTGCTGGGTAAACCCACAAGAGCCTAGCAATAGTAAGTAGCATAATTTATAGACTAGTAGGGTGGAAATGGAAATAAAAAGTAGACAATGACGTACAGAGAAACAAGGAACTGCTAACTGACAAGTAGGAGGTGGAGGATGTGAAGCTAAATAGATGGGCCACTATGTTACTTTTAAATGGACTGAACACAGCAGCTAAGACAGAGACCGGCAGACTGGAGGGAAAACCAAACCGCATGTGTTGACAGGGAACATCCAGAAGGGAGGGGTCCACGCGGCTGGGAGCCAAGGGTTACCAGGGAGCAGCAGCAAACCAAGGGGCCAGGCACAATGCATCTGAAGGCAACGTCAGCGCTAGAACAGTCATCTCGTTACAATGAAGAGCTCCATTCACCAGGAAAAAAAAAAAAACAGAGCGAGTTTGTATATACCTGGAACATAGCCTGAAAATGAAAGGTGAAAATCAAGGGCTTCTAAGAAGATACAAGCAGACCCACAGCCCAGTGGCAGAGCCCAGGAGACAAGTGGAGACAGACAAGAGGGGAGGGGGAGGGCGAGAGCTTGACTCACAGCTCGGGTCGGCTCCCCCAGCGCCTCCCCCAGCACACACGGATCACCTGGAGCAGTGATCCCCAACTAGTGCACAGGTACACAGGTGCACTGTGAGAGGATCTCAGGTGTGCCTTGAGCATCTTTAAAGATTGTTAATTAAATTCTTTTTGAAAGAAGTTCAAAGCACAGTTAAGTATATTCTTTTCTTTTTTTTCTTTTGATCAACACAATTTAAGTGCACCTCGGAAGTTTAACTACAGGTGTAACTGTGTCGTGAGATAAGACAGGTTGAATAATGCTGAGCTGAGAAGTTGTCTATATCCCGAGGCGTAAGCAAACCTCAAATAATTTCAACATGAAATAGCCAGAAAATATTTTCTGCAAGATGGTTAGAAAATCCTCATATGCCTAAAAATTAACAAATGCTTGTAGGTAACCTATTTTCAAAAATAGGCATAAGGAAAATTAGGAGTTGCTTTTATTGAATGCTATGATTCCTAATTTTATTTATTTATTTATTTTTAGAAACAGAGTCTCACTCTGTCACCCTCAGTAGAGTGCCATGCAGTCACAGCTCACAGCAACCTCCAACTCTTGGGCTTAGGTGATTCTCTTGCCTCAGCCTCTCGAGTAGCTGGGACTACAGGTGCCCGCCACAATGCCTGGCTATTTTTTGGTTGCAGTTTGGCCAGGGCTGGGTTTGAACCTGCCACCCTTGGTATATGGGGCCAGTGCCCTACCCATTAAGCCATAGGCACTGCCCTGATTCATGAATATTATTAATACAAAATGCTACCCAGCAAAACTGCAGATTAAGTAGTACATTGAAGACATTTATAGTCATAAGGAATTATCTTAGAAAACAGAAAGGTTGAAAATAACTCAGCTAAATTCAGATCTCAAGAAGAAAAAGAGGGCGGTGCCTGTGGCTCAAAGGAGCAGGGCACCAGCCCCATATGCCAGAGGTGGCAGGTTCAAACCCAGCCCTGGCCAAAAAAAAAAAAAAAAAAGAAGAAGAAGAAGAAGAAAAAGAAAGCAGGATAATTCCAAAGAAGTAGAAGAAAAAAATGATGAACAAGTGAATGAGAAAAGTATCCACCACAATTTTTTAAAATCAAAGTTGGTTTCTTGAAAATAATCAAATTTACTAACTTCTGGCAAGACGAATCAAAAGAAAAAAATGCAGAAAGGCACAAATTACTAATACTGAGAAGAGAAAAAAGTTACCACATAATATAAGGCAATTTTCTGATGAGATGACATCATAAAACTCACACTAATAAAGTTCTGACAAAATGAACAAGTTCTTAGAAATGTACAACTGACTGAAGAGGAGAAACTGGACCTATCGCCACTCAAGCACCTGATTCACTAAAATCCTCTCACAAGTAAAACCTCAGGTCTAGAAAACTTCACCAGGTAATCCTCATCTTTCACGGAGCACAGGAACAGAAGGAACACTGTCCCCCTGGCTGACAAGGACATCGGAAGTGACTGTTACCCGCCAACCTCACTCACGAACAAAAAGGCAAACAAAAAGTCACACGTGGCCAAGGTGGGTTTATCTAAGGACGCCAGGTTGACCAATTTAACATCCAAAAAACTTTTAATGTGATCTACTACATTAATAGGTTAAAGATAAAAATATACTCATGCATGCAGAAAAAACCATTTGAATTCAGTCTAAAATTTTTTCAGCAAAAGAGAAATAAGAAGGAAACCTCCATCCTGAACCCAATAAAGGAAATCTACCAAATGCCTACAGCAATATTAGACTTCAGTGAAACTTTAAAAACAGGGAGGGAACAAGGCAAAGATACCTAGTGCCACGGTGGCTACGCATCTTGTGCCGCAGGTCCTCGCCAGCACAGCAAGGCAAGAAAGGAAAGCTACCATCACTGAAAAGGACAAGACGTCTCCTCCTTCACAGATGACATGATTGTGTACACACAGGAGCCACACGCACGCGCAGATCAGCCAACAGACTTAGAAGTTTAGCAAAGTTAACAAAACAAATTAATGCACAAACCATGGTCACGGTTCTACATAAAAGCAACATTTATAAATAAAAAGACACCATTTATAATATCATAAAAATATGAAATTCCTAGGAGTACATCTACCAAAAGATGTTTATGAAGAAAACGGTCTGTGTTTGGAGAAAACTGTAAGACTTGAGCCATATGACAGAAGATGAAAGTAAGTGATAAAATATGTTAATGGCTTGGAAGACTCCCTATTGTACACACAGGAACTGTCCCCCAAAGTGATCTGCATATCCTGAGCACTTGGAATAAAACTTTTAAGAGAGTTGTCATTCATGGAATCTACAAAGTGATTCTAAAGAAATGTATGTGTAATTGCAAAGGGCCAGTTATAGCCAAAACATCCTTGAAGAAGGTAAAATGTCCAAGAACCATCTCTCCAACATCAGGACATCGAACAAAGCTGTAACATTCGCGGCAGTGGAGAACTGGAACAAGAACAGGTAGACCCTCAAGAAAACAAAATAGCTTAAAATGAGACCCAGACACTGGTGTTTAACAGAGATGCCATCCAAGATCAGCGAATGGCTCCAGGACAACTGAATACTCACCCACACGGAGGGAAAAGGCAATTGGTACCTGACCTCACACTTCACACAGAATCAGTTCCAGGTGGAATAAAGGCCTCTCTGTGCAAACAGAGCTCAACAGCTGTAAGAAATTGACTTAGGACGCTATGTCCTATTCCTCCAAGTACAGAAGGATTCCTTAAACAAGAAACCAAAATCATTAACCATAAAGAAAAAGAAGATAAATGTCTCTGTTCATCAAAAGACATCATGAAAAAGCAGAGAGACAAGCCCGGGCGTGTGAAAACGCTATTGTGAACCCATAACTATTAAGTGACTCAGGATACAAATCCACGATGAAAAAACCCTATAACTTAGTGTTTTAAAAAGGCAAAAATACCAGTACAAAAATGGGGGGGAAAATGAACACACGCTTTCAGAAAAAGAACCCTTAGTAGCCAGTAAACATGTAAAAAGGACTCTGTCACAATAATAACGGAGAAAATTTAAGTTACAACCACAACATGTATCATCACAATACGCGGCTACCCACCAGACCAACACGAATATTGGTGAGGACAATAGGAACTCCTGCTGAATGCTGATATGTGGGTGTAAAATTGTAAAAGCCACTCTGGAGAACAATTTGCAATCATCTCTCCCATTTGAGTACCTGGAAATCGCACAACCCATCCAGCCCTGGGAGTCCTCTGTGTGCACCTGCAGGGAGAAATCTGTGCGCACATCCACGGCCATTTCATTCAGAATAGCCCCAGCATGGAAATAACCCAAACGAACTGTGGTCCGGTCACAGAACGAGACATGGTGCAACAACGGAAAAGACAACAACACAGGCGACACTCACAAAAGACCCCCGAACAACAAAGCAAAGCCCAAAGAATATTTACAGCTGGAGTGAGTTTGCATCAACACATAAATAAAATTAAATTATTTATGAACAAAGAAAAAAAAAGGCAAGACCGGAGGGCGGCGCCTGTGGCTCAGTGAGTAGGGCGCCGGCTCCATATACCAAGGGGGGCGGGTTCGAACCTGGCCCCAGCTAAAAAAATAGCCATACGTTGTGGCAGGCACCTATAGTCCCAGCTACTCAGGAGGCTGAGGCAAGAGAATTGCCTAAGCCCAAGAGCTGGAGGTTGCTGAGAGTCGTGATGCCACGGCACTCTACTCAGGGCAACAAGGTGAGACTCTGTCTCTTTACAAAAAAAAAAAAGGCAAGACCAGAGCTATCTCTGGGCAGGGACTGATAGGACCCCTTATGGAGGAGGACCAGAGCCACACCTTCAGTGGGGCGGGATGGTTTTCTGGACCTGAGTGGCAGTATAATATGTCCCCTTCAGGAAGCTGGAGACAAGGCCCTGCTCCATCAGTGGGGACCTGGGGCTCTCACCTCTCTTCCCTGGTCCTTGCTTCCCTTGTGTGTAAATGGAGAATGTCCCCTGCTCCATGGGGCTGTTTGGAAGTGGGGCTGGCACGTCATGGGCAATCCAGGGCTGGCATTGAATGAACCTTGGAATCACTTTGAATTCCCTAGCATGAGCATTCCCCCCACGCAGACAGAGGAGCAGCAGAGCTGCGATTTGAACCCGAGGCTGTCTGACTCCAGGGACTGTGCTCTTTAACCACTGCTCCTCGGAGGAGAAGCAGGAGAGATGCCACTCAGGGCACAGGGGGGAAGCAGGTGAGGGGCTCACTGCCTGTCCAGCCCAGAGAGGTCGGTCATGGGGATGGGTCTTGGGCAGAGGCCCTGGCAGTTCTGGGACATGAGGAGGTCTGGAATGAACAGAGCTTCTCCCCACTTGCAGTGAAGAGAAGCTGAGGCAGGGAAGGCAGCTGAAGGCCCCCAGCTCCTTGGCAGGAATTGGCTGGCACAGTAAGTGCCTGTCCGAAAAGAGAGAGAGATGTCTGAGGGAAGGGGCACAGACTGGGAGCTTGGACATGAAGGAAACTTGTAGGATAAAAGGTGGAGTGGCCAGTGGGGACACAGGGATCTCCTAGCCCCGCAGGACAAGGGACTCTCAACACCTGGTCTGGCTCAGCTGTTACATAGCCCACCAATCCCATTCAGGTGGAAATATCTGCCAGAAGGTTCTGGGACTGCCTGCAGCTGGGTGGGAAGGAGCACGCCTGTGAGGGGAGGGGCAGTGGCGCTGGCTTGAGGGCCACACGTGTGCCACCCTGAGCTGGTGGCAGCTCTGGGAACAGCGCTGGGCTAGACTCAGAAACTCTGAGTTCTGGCCCCAGTAACTTCAGGACTATGGGCTGTTTCTCAATTTTGGTGAGCTCCACCCCCTCCCCCAGCCGCGGTATCAGGAAGAAGGGTGAATGTTCCCAGCTGTGCAGTCCCAACTACAGCCACAACTATCCCTGTTTGTCCTACATTCTCCTGGCTTCTGCACTGAAGGGCTGGAGTCCTGGGAACCCCCTCAGTCCTGGGCAAGCAAGGTTAGGGGTTTTTCTGACACAGGCAGGGCAGGCTGGATATGGGAGGCCTGGCCCCAGCCCCCGCTGTGCCAACCCTGCTGCCTTAGCGGGCCCTTCCCAGGAGGTCAGGGGCAGGAATGCCTTGAGCTCTGCTTGTCATAACACAGGGATATCCCCAAGGCGCTGTGAGCAGCTGGGCCCACTCTGCTCAGCTCTCAGCAGCGATGACTCAGCCTCGCGGACCTCCCACGGACAAGCCGGTCAGGGCTGCAGATGCCACGTCCCCACTGCAGCCTGCCCCAGGGTGCCCTGCACCTCCCCAGCAGCCCCACTGACACCGTCCTCTCCATCCCCTAAGGAGCACTTCCCACAGACACCCCCACAGGTGTCAGACGACAGGGCCACCCAAGTGGGTGAGGACACAGGCTCTCAGGCCTCCCACTGCACCCCATTCTCTGCTCTCTGGGTCACAGTGACACTCAGACCCCACCACCACCACCAAACAGACCCCGCTGTCACTAGCTCATCCTACAGCCCATGGACAGAAGCTCGGGGTGAGTCTATTACACAGCAGGCCAGCCCTCAGCCCTCAAACTAAGCTCACCCCTTCGCCTTTTCCCCATGTCTGGTGCAGAGGAAGGGCCTGCGCCTGCAGAAGCCAGTCCTGTCGGGAGCAGAAACAGGAGGCTTGGGGCCTACCTGGTGGAAGGCCCACATGCCTTCGGGGCCCCTGCTTGTCCCCCAGGGGTGGCCCGACAGAGAGAAGCTGGGAGGGTGTGACGGGAGACGGCAGTGAGTCAAGCTAGAGTGGGACAGTCCTGGGGCAGCAGGTCAGGGAGGACCCCCAAACTCACCCTACAAGCAGATGTCCTACTAAGGAGGGCCCAGCAGCCAGGAGGGAACTGGGCAGCCTACAGGCTGAAGAGCCCCGTCCTCCCTCTCACCACCTGCTCGGCACCTGGAGAAGCCAGAGATGGAAGGGCAAGGGCGGGGCACAGATGCAGATTAGAGTCTGCGGAATCTCCCCTCGCTCTCCACACCTTGGTAGGAGGAAGGTGAACTGAGGGTTCAAGCTGAGGAAAGGGAAGTTTTTGTTTTACTTAGGTTGCCCACCAGCAAGCCTGCACTGACTCCCCCAAGTGGCCCAAAGCCTGTGCCATCTGCCCCAGGTGTTCCATGGGGGCAGAGAGGCAGAGTCCACAGGGGTGATGCTGTGGGTGGGAGAATAACCATTCCCTACCATGCCTCCCACAAGCCCAGCCCACTGCCTGGGTATACACAGCATGGCTGTGATGGAAAACCCACCTAAAATCTCTGAAGCCCAAGCCCCACCTGGTCTGGATGGGCATGCAGCCCTCAGGAGGAGCATTAGAACTGAGCTGAGGCAGAGGAGGGAAAGGGCTCCAGCCCAGGAATGTAGCCATGGCTCTGAAGCAGCAGGGACACAGCCCAGCCATTCCTTCATTCATCCACCCACGCAGTCATTCATTCATTCATTCATGGCAGGTGGGCTCTAGGCTACAGGGTCCTGGCCAACAGTTCAGAGACAGGGCATGGAGGAGAAAGACGGGAAAGGGACGGGAGGGACTGAGGGACAGGGGCTCCAAGGGCAAGACAGGGAGGTACCATTTTCCTCCCTCCCCTGAAGCTGGGGTAACCATGTGGCTTCTCCCCAAAGCCAGACACTGAAATGATGGAGGCTGGATATGCATGTTTTACCTACACATTAGCTGTCCCATAACAGCAGTTCTATAAAATAATTCTA
The DNA here is from genome assembly GCA_963575145.1 of Galago senegalensis. Lineage (NCBI taxonomy): Eukaryota > Metazoa > Chordata > Mammalia > Primates > Galagidae > Galago > Galago senegalensis. Next base: position 41,015 of record CAUYTI010089883.1, on the reverse strand, counting down.
TTCAAAAGCTATTCTCAAAAATAAAATGCCTTTTATAAATATGAAAACATATCTGTGTGTATTCAGGCAACAGGACACGTTTACATTAGTATTTCGGGTATGTAACAGGTGGACCGTCATCACCTCAGCTGTGCTGCCCTCTCATACTTGCGGCTGGTGTTTTATTTTCAATACGGCATTGTTTCTATATTTTTTCATTAAATTCCTGATCACACATTCAAATTTACGTTAATTGATTTGAATGTTTTGGTGCCCTCAATAGCTATTTCTCTGGAGACCATAGTATTTTCATTTGAGGAAATATGCTCTCAACAAAGGATGAGCTACCTGAAAAGGTCAGAGCAATTTCTGCTGAAATGCAGAATATTTCTGAGTCTATTTGGGGGGAGGACTTTGCTTGTTTGCTACTTTTTTCCCCAAATGTGTAACTATTTCAGCCCAAATATTCTCATGGGGGTATATTTAACACTCCTTTCTTCATCAAATACATTTGTAACACAAAATTTCAGACAGATTGGCTCTACGTGTGATTCCTTCGAATGACCTTCTCGATTTTGTTCTATTTAGTTTCAGAACGTAAATTTATCCACTTAACATAAGAGGACCAACAAAATATTCTTCCCAGAAGTGAAGATTTTCCAAAGCACAATTACACAGTTTCGAAAGTAGCCCCTGCACCAGGGACCCCGCAGTTAAATCTGTCAAGTTTCCTCCTCACATCTGCAGGGCTGATTTTTGGTGCATTTGCCTTCACAGAAAAAGATGCAAAACCTCAAAGTGCTTTGACACTCTGCCAAATAGCTTCATTAAAAACCGCTAAATGATTTTAAATAAAATGCATCCAAGTTTTGAGACTCCTTCTTAAAAATGCTCACAGCACACTTAGATTGAATGATAAGGTGATTCTTCAGTGGTGCCCACGTTTCCGAACTCTGACTGACAGGCAGGGAGGAGGGTGTCCACGCCGAGGGCTTTCTTCTTCTCTAATTACACATCACCTCTGACAAAAACAGAGCCCCATGGATGAAGAGAAATACGTGTATCTTTTGACAACCACACTCTCCACTCCTGTTGGTTGAATGTGAAGCTTGTTTCATTGCAATTAGGAGTCTTGTGTGCACCCCAGCCAGCTCCCGGCCACGGGTTCCCACCCTGAGTCAGACACTGTGATTCTCACCATGGTCCTCAACAAATAAAGCATCAGTGTTGACATCTTACTGACTCGCAGCAGTACTGACAGCCCATCAGGTGGTTCACGTTTGATAAATGTACTTCCAGATGCCTTACCTGGATTCCAGAAACTGGAGGGGGAAATCCCAGCACCACTGGCACTAATTTAACTGACCCCCGCTGGCAGCCCAGTGGGCCAATCTAAACAGGGCCGCTCGGTGGTGGGGCAAGCTGTGCACAGGAGATGGGTATAAAAAGAAAGCAAAAGGGACTTGGGAGAACGGGCCCTTCATTTGGGCAGATGACAGGCTTCCCGTGTCCTGTGTCAAAGCCCCTCTGTGATCCTTACCAGTCTTTCTAAAGTGACCAGCCCTGTGTGGCACGGCCGAGGCCACAGACCTCACATGCTCACCAGCTTCACTGCAGCCCTTGTGGGATGGTTAAGTTGACATCCACTTTATGTGAGTTCAATGTTCATCACCAATTCAACTGAGAAAAAGAAATAAAAATCCAATGACTTTTTTTTATTGCTTGTTGCTACTGAATGGATTTATTGAAAAATTTAAAAAGCATTGCCCAACAAGAAAAAATAGCTGTGGGTTTACACCATTCAATAAACGGCAAAACCACAGCAGTGGCTGAGACTGTTCCACACCTACTCTTAGGCAGGACCTCTCACCCTTTATTCTCCACACATATTTCGCATTCTCATAATGTGGAATCTCCACAGACCCTATGCCTGACTGCCCAGTGGCTGCCTGCATCTCACTGCCCCATTCTCCGGGGTGGCCCGGAAAGATAACACCTCAATCAGGACCCTTGTCATCAACTTTGTGTGGAGGGGCAGTGACTGGAGATTGGGATATGCTGACCCCTGGGCAATGGCAGGTGGCCTAGGAGGGTGGCGAGGGCCTAGAAGGGCAAGATTGGATTGCTGGCACCAAGGGGGTCTGGGAAGAAGTGTGCAGCGTATTTGGGGCCTCCTCGTGGGCCTGGAGGTGAGCACAACCAGGAAGACAAGATGCCAGCTCAGTGAGAGCCATCCTGGCTCCCCACACCCAGAGCTTGAACAGGAGAGTGATGTGGTGTGGAGCTGGAGGCTGCCCAGCCCATGTCCCGGGCATCCTCTCCCCAGCCGGCTCTGGGTCTGCCACTACTGAGTGCTGAGCCAGCAGCAGCAGAGAGAAACTTGACCCCTCCACAGGGAGTCTCTGTCCCCCACGGAGACCAGCCAGCATCTTCAGGACAAGCTGAGTCCATTGGAACCCACTGACCCTTCCACCTAGAGGCAAGAGCCTCACTGGGCAGAGCAGCACTCCGCATATGGGTCGGCCCTCCCTGCCCACCAGCCAGCCTCACCCACCGTGCTCCTCATGCTCTCATTTGCCAACATGGGACACGAAATATGTTGCCTCCAGCCAAAGACCCTGCTGATGAGAAAAAAGTATCAGAAAGACTGGAACTCTTCAAGCAGACAGAACACGGAAAGTCTCCTGAAACTCTACGGCTAAAGTGTCAGCCTGGGGAAGCCCTCCGAGGAGCAGAGCACTATCCTGGAAGATACAGAACAGAATGGCCAAAAGCTGTGGACAACCCCAATGTCCAGGAGCAGGTGAGGGATAAACAAAACATGGTCCCTCAGTACAATGGAATTGTCAGGGTCCCTTCGTGGATGCCACTTATCAGGGCCCGAGACTGGTTGGTCTCTGGCCCCAGCCTATCTAGCTGTGTTCCGGACACTGACCACTCTGCTGTTATCTCACTCCAAAGGGCTAATTATCTTAGCAGAAGGGAGAGAGAGAGAGATAGTCTTTGAGAGAGTAAAGCAGTCTTCTTAGAAAGATCTTAGTCTTTAGCAGAGCTTAGTAAGCTTCAGCAGAGAGACATCGTGCTGGTATTCTGCAGGCAGGAGAAGTGACACAGTCAGAGTAAGTGGGTCCGTGATAGACGCGCACACTCCCGACTGCCTTCTCCTCCAGCCTAATACAAGGCTGATCTCGTGCCTCTCAACACCACAGGGATAGAGACTGCCAATTCACCAATGCTCTCATCTCGCAAGCTCTCTCGTGCTTGTTAGGAGAGCTAAATCCCTCTCCGTGCCCTTTTCACCAAGGTGTTCTATTATTGAGCTACACAGGTATTTCTTATAACTCTCACCCCTGGGCAGCGTCTGTGGCTCAAAGAGTAGGGCACCAGCACCATATACCGAGGGTGGTAGGTTCAAGGCCAGCCCTGGCCAAAACTGTAAAAAAAAAACAGAGAGAGAGAGAAAGAAATGGTAACTCTTACTCTTCCTAGCTATAGGCCAGGGGTCCTCAAACTTTTTAAACAGGGGGTCAGTTCACTGTCCCTCAGACCATTGGAGGGCCAGACTGCGGGCCCTGGGATGAGTCAGCTGCTAAGCAGGACAGGCAGCTGCGGCAAAAACACCCAGCGGGCTGGATAAATGTCCTCAGCGGGCTGCATGTGGCCCATGGGCCGTAGTTTGAGGACGCCTGCTTGGGCTGTATGGGCTGCTACATGGAATGTCCCTCAGCTGCCGGAAGGAGTGAAGCTCTGACGTACTGGCCTGAGAAACACGCTGAGTGGGAGCAGCCGGCATGGTGACTCCACTCACAGGAAATGTCGGGAGAGGCGAGTCCAGAGAGACAGAAAGGGGACTGGCCAGCTCCCAGGCTGGGAGGGAAGGGAGTCATCACTGAATGGCCAGGGCGCTCCTCAGGGGCCGGGAAGGTTTGGAAACCAGTGACAGGCGTGTCTGCCCGTGGTGACCGAGTTAGACCTCACTGAATTACCACTCGAAAGCAAGTAATTGTGTGTCGTGCGGGTTTCACCTCAATGAAAATTAAAGAAAAACATACAATATACGCATTTTGAACCATTGTCCTTCAAGATACAACATCTATTAGAACCAGTGGTTACAGAGTACAAGGCCCCAGAAACCACAGGACACAGCCCAGAGGCCCAAGGGCCAAGGCAGGAGAGACCCTTCTCTATAGGCCACTTCCTCCAGAGAGCTAGCCTCAGCTCCACCTGCTAGCTGGTCCTGTGGGCAGGCCAAGGAAGGAGACCCTAAGAAAGGAGATCCTCTCCTCAGCTTCCCTCCCTACTCACCAGGAGGAGCACAGTGCCCTCTGTGTCATAGGGCAGATGTATTCCTGGGCCCCTTGGCGTGCCCAGGGGAAGTGGTAGAAGGATGAGCCCAGTGGCCACTCCTCACCAGGGCCAAGTGGGCAGAGACTTTCCAGGCCCCTGAGGAGGAATGTCTTGATTACCCCACGGCCACAGACTATGCCCAGAGGGGCTTGCCCAGGGTGAGGGGACGCCTCTGGCAGGGTGGAGGACCAAGGCTGTGACTCTCAGCTCCAGCACTGGCAGTGAAAAGGACATTGGGGGTTGTTCCTAATTTAAGAGTTGGGGGGTAAAAGCTAGGAGATCCCACAACCAAGAACCAAGAACAATCAACATGAACTTGACAATGCAGCAGGGAGTCTGGGTGAAGCTCAGCAGGGCTCTCTCCCAGCGTTAGTGCCCCCACTCACCCCGCGTGGAGCTCAGCAGGACTCTCTCCTGGCGTTAGTGCCCCCCGCACCCCGCGTGGAGCTCGGCAGGACTCTCTCCTGGCGTTAGTGCCCCCATGCACCCCACGTGGAGTTCAGCAGGACTCTCTCCCAGCGTTAGTGCCCCCACGCACCCCACATGGAGCTCGGCAGGACTCTCTCCCTGCGTTAGTGCCCCCATGCACCCCACGTGGAGTTCAGCAGGACTCTCTCCCAGCGTTAGTGCCCCCACGCACCCCACGTGGAGCTCGGCAGGACTCTCTCCCAGCGTTAGTGCCCCCATGCACCCCATGTGGAGTTCAGCAGGACTCTCTCCCTGCGTTAGTGCCCCCACTCACCCCGCGTGGAGCTCGGCAGGACTCTCTCCCTGCGTTAGTGCCCCCACTCACCCCGCGTGGAGCTCGGCAGGACTCTCTCCCTGCGTTAGTGCCCCCACGCACCCCACGTGGAGCTCAGCAGGACTCTCTCCTGGTGTTAGTGCCCCCACGCACCCCGCGTGGAGCTCAGCAGGACTCTCTCACAGCGTTAGTGCCCCCACGCACCCCGTGTGGAGTTCAGCAGGACTCTCTCCTGACGTTAGTGCCCCCACACACCCCATGTGGACTCTGCAGGACCCTCTCCTGCCATTAGTGCCCCACACACACCCCGCATGAAGTTCGGGAGGACTCTCTTCTGACATTTGTGCCCCACTTGGCAGGACCCTCTCTTGGCGTTAGTCCCCCCACGCACCCCGCATGGAGCTTAGCAGGACTCTCTCCTGGCCTTAGGATTCCCATGCACCCCACAGTCACCTGCAGACAGTTCTCAAATACAACCCAGGTCCCTGCTTCTTTCTAGGAAGGCTTTCAATGGCCATGGGGCTGCTGAGCCCTCGAATGAGGAGGACTGAAGCTCTGGACCATGAACCTTCCTGGGAATCTCTATAAGCACCCAGCTTTGCCCCACCCCATGCCTCGGGGTAACCCTAGGATCCCTTGATGGCAAATTACTTGCATCCAGATCCTTGCCTCAGGCTCTGCTTACAGGGAGTTGGCTCCCCACAAAGCAGAGACAAAGCCAGCATGGGGCACAGCCTCCTGGGGTGTCTGGAAAAGAAGGAGACCAGTGGATCCCAGCCAACTCATTTGACGGCAGCTACTGATCAGGCTATGTTGAGATGGAAAACCCAGGGCAAGGCCCAGCTGGGGAAGAGGCTTCAAGCACAACCTCGCCAGGATCCTGCCCTGGGCCCCACTGCCCCAGGCCCCACCCAACACTCACAGCCCCAGGCTCTGCATCCATCTGCCTTGTGTCCAGAGGGCTGTGGGAACACTGCCCTCTCCCTGCAGTCAGGGGAGGATAACCAGATGGCCTGTGGTGATGTCCCCACCCCACCTCACAGGCTCTACTCCCTTCCCTAGGACCTTCCTGCAGCTGGGACATGGGACAGGGCATTGAAATACCAACTTGCCAGTCAGAGAACTATGATCTCCCACCCCCACCCCCAAACCCCAGAGTGTCTCAGAAACTAAAGCATAACTGGAGCAGAGGAGCACCAGGACCTTCTTCATCCAGAGGGTCATCCTGGCGGGATGGCCTAGGCTTCCTGGGAGGCAGCTTGGCCTCATCGTCTCCATAGCTCAGGGCTACTGCCTTCTGTCCGGGCACTGGTCACACTCTGTCCTGCTATGGAGCACAGGCTGTATCTCCTCTGCCTGGAAGGCCGTACCCAGCTCTCCACCGCACTAGACCCTGCTCAGCCCTCAAAATTTTGAATCAGACTCCACTTCCTCCAGGACACCCTCCCTGACCCCTCAGGCAACTTCTGGCCCCCACAGTGCTGAGCACCGGGCCCTGTCAGCACTCCCCATGCACACTCCCACATCTCAGGTCGCTTGGCTGACTACTCTCATCCCCTGCAGAGGACTAGCTTCTCAGGCAACAAGTTGGAGTTGCGGTGTCCTGTTTTATTTCTGCTCACTGTTGCATCCTCTGTCCTGCAAAAGGCTCCCAGCCCAGAGCAAGAACCCAGTGTCTGTCCCTAAGTGAGGGAAGAACAAGTGAGCAGAACTCCGGCCCATCTGGGCTCCGTGCTCCCAGCAAGCTTCCCACCCAATCACGGCAGGCGGCATGCACAGAGCAAAGGGCCTTGGACTCTTAGGAATGCTTTGGCAGCACAAAGAAATCTGCTTGAAACCCCAACTGGACTTCTTATCTTAAAGGATTGCACAAAACCCTGGAACCCTCTTTAATCCTAACCGTCCATTTAGAGAACACGCAAACCAGCAGTGCTCAGGGGCCCCGGGGTGAACTCACTGATCCTTAATCAGTAGCAGATGCCTGTGAGGGCGTGAGCAGGCGCTGCTGGCCATGTGGGCTGTTTCCTGACCTCACACTGGGGATTCTGCAGAGGCAGATCAAGGCTTGCCGGCCTCACCAGCTTAGCGGGGAGGCCTCCTCTTCTCCTACCCGATTAGGTACCGTGGTTGGGGCCCAGTCTCCTCTCAGCTCTCTCCCCACTAGTCAGGACCCCAGGAGTGACCCAACGCAGACCAGGCGAGAGGCACTTCCACCCCCAAGCAAGTAGCCCCCAGGACATCCCCAGCATATGGCCCTTCTTCCTGGCTCCAGGCTGGTATGGAATTTTACACAAGTTAGCAACAGTTTGACCATTCCCCAAATATTTGCCCTGTCCATAGCTGCCCTGTGGTGAGAGGGACGAGGGTGGCAGCAGCAGGCAGGAGGAGAGGGGCTGTCAGTACAGGGTTGGGCAGAGAGCCAGATGATCAGTGAGATAGACATGCTTCAAACCACGCCTGCCCCTTTGCCCACGGGAGCCACAGCAAGTCATTTCATCACTGACTTCCATTCGCTCATCTATAAAATAGTAAATAACAAACTCTTGTTCTGTGGAGTCAGCAAGCACTTGTGTTGGGGCGTGGCACTGTGGATGACCCTGTCACATGCCTACCCTCCAGCAGGCTCTGGGCTCACAAGCCACCCCATTATCCATGGTGACCAGCCAGGAAGCCACCCCATTATCAACAGCAACAAGCCAGGAAGCCACCCCATTATCAACAGCAGCCAGCCAGGAAGCCACCCCATTATCCACAGCGACCAGCCAGGAAGCCACCCCATGATCCACAGAGACCAGCCAGGAAGCTACCCCGTTATCCACAGCGACCAGCCTGGAAGGAAGCCACCCCATGATCCACAGCGACCAGCCTGGAAGGAAGCCAGCGCATTCTCCTCAGTAACCAGCAGGAAGCCAGCCTGCAACGTCAGACTTGCAAGTAAGTTAGACCAATATCTCTTGCAAACAATCTCAGCAGCCAAAAAGTAACCCCCGTAATAGTCAGCCCAAATGGCCAGATCTCCATCAGTAATTTGCAGCTTCCTGAATTTTTGTCATCATTTCCAATTTAGTACCATCCTTCAGGGATGTCCAACCTGTGGCCTGTGGGCCACATGAAGGTTATTTGAAGGCTGTTTTGCTTCTCTGTGGTGTGAGATGTCACCAAAAGTGTGCACAGAACTTTTCTTTTGCTCATCTGCTTTCATCAGTGTTTGAGTATTTACCAGGTGGCCCAAGACAACTCTTGTTTTCCAATGTGGCATAAAAGAAGAACGTTGGATACCCCAGAAGAAAACTAAATCCACCCCCATGGCTGATCCCACAGGCCGCCCTCTCCACCCACCTGACAGCAGCCTGCAGTGCAGACACACCAAGCTCGTCCCCTGTTTCACTGCAGTCCACAGTTCCCTCCCCCAGTGCCCGCCACTGAGTCTGCCAGAATGCCTGTGTCAGTGCCTGGCTGTGGCCACTCTGACTAGCCTTTGCTTGGTCCCCTTTGCTTGGTCGTTATTTACTTTCCCTAAGGATACCACATAAAGAAAGGCTCTGAGGCTCTGGGCTCCATGGCCAATCAGCAGTGTCTGCCCCAGCCATGGGCCTGCATGGTGGCCTGTATGCTCAGAAACTGCCACCCTCAAGGAGGGTGCTTCCACCAGAATGGTGCCTCCGTCCAGGCACCCGCCTTCTGCTCCCTGATCCCAGTGGACCGGCTGGGAGGCTGCTCACCCTCCAAGTTCAGCCAGAAGGACAGCCTAGCACCTGCATTTTTCCAATGTCCCCTCATCTCACACTAGAATGATAGCTAAGACATGGAAGTCCTGAAGCCTGACTGTAGATGTCCCAAAGTGCTGGTAGTCTGACCATGAAATCATCACAAAATGGATGAGATCCACATGGTTAAAATCCCCCAGGAAGGGGGCTACAGGCCAGGATCCTGAGGAAGGAGCCTGTGGCAAGGGTGGGAGGTGCCCACCAAACTCAGCCTCCCTTCCTTGGTTCAGACACTACGGGACGCAGCTGTCCAGCCCCTTGTAACTGGGGGAAGCCAAGTAACTAGTTCTCAGCTATGGGAGGTAAGAAGTGTCAGGAAGCACATCTGGGCTAGGCGTATCCACACAGATGCAGGACTCTCCATGTGCCCTCTGTGAAAGGGACTCAGGGAGGCCAAGGGGAGCCCCCAGACGGAAGGCGCCTGTTTCCACATCACTGCTTGGAGCAGAGCTGCCCAGTGGGGTGCAGCCTCCCACTGTGCCAACCATGTGCCATGTGAGGCAGAGGGAGCCTGCCTGACCACCAGCTCACCCAGGTCCCACTTGTGAACCTAATGGTGCACAAGGAGAAACAGCCTCAACCTCCCTCAGCTGTAAAAGTTACTTAATGATCTAACTTGTCATAGGTCAGCCATGTCACCTGTTCTCCCTGGTTCCAACACTGTGAAGACCATCATGACCCTGGGCTGAAGAAAAGACACCAGATGTGCAGCTTGGGAAAGCAGCAGCTGGAGCCCTGCAGCTAGACCAGAGGCTGGGTGATGTGCAGGGGAAGGTGGTGGCTCTGGGGAGGGCGTGAGATCTCTGTGAACCTTTGAGAATGATCTCCCTCTCTCCCTGGGATTCTGAATGTTGGTAACAAAGGGCAGCTTTAACCCACACCAGTGTTTGGCCCTTGCTCCCAGCTCCCCAGTGATAAAGGGGTGAGATGTCTGGCAAGAAGAGAGAAACACTCTTGGGAGATGGAAACTGAAGTAGTAGGTGGTGTGGGGGGGAGTCCATGAGCCAGTGAGCACCCTCGCCTGCTTTCCCAGAGGTCATCTGCTAACGTGTATCACCATGTAAGAAAAGATGCTTGTTAGGAATTGGCGGTCCTCGCCTGGAGGACCAGGTACAGGCAGGTTCAGTAAGCAGCACTCTATCAACAGAGCAGCAGAAAGTGCATCCCCTACCAACAGGCTAGGGGAGGGCGTGTTTGCCCTGCTCACAGCTATATTCATGTGGTCTTGGAGGGTGGCACCTAGAACATGGGAACGGCTGATCCCACCGGCTGCCATCCCTCCCCACAGAGGTAGGTTCATATGCAGAAAGAACCAGTGAGGACTGGCATGCCCCAAACAGAGAGCTCCAGCAATGCAGACTGGAGTCAGCGAGGTGGGCTCAGTGCTGCCCACAGGGCAGGGCCCAGGCACGGCTGGCAAGCTCACGTGCCGACCAGAGGGAACAGGAGCAAGACAGCCAGGATGGGAGCTCAGCTCACCAATCTCCCTGCGTGATGTGCAGGAGAGGATGAGAAGGGCCAGCCAGTAGCCCCTGCTGCCCTAGCCAAACACTGACCAGCAGTCTGACCAGTCAGGAAAAGGAGGTTGGGGTGGGAGGATGCCAGGATCTCCCCACCTCAGAGAGCTGCAGTGTCCTCACAGCAGACGTAGCCACTGGACCCGCTGGAGACGGGCACAGCAACGTGAGCAGTTTGGGCTGTGCAGGTGCCATCAGTCCCTCTATTTCTGGGCACCGGGGTCTCGCTGGGCTCTGTTCTGCAGAGGGCTTGGGGGCCTCCCACATGAAGCTGGCTCTGCTGTCTGAACTATCCACAATGAGCCCACATCCCTGTGCTGGAAAGCAAACTGTTCATAGCAAGTTGGCAGAGAGGCGCTCATTGAAGGAGCCCCTAGAAGGTAACAAAGGCATGTGACATGGCCATCGGGGGCAGGAAGGTCCTGAAATTGGACACAGGCTGGCCGCTGAGGCAGGCAGGGCCACCACCCTGTTCTCCACAGGGTTCCTTGAACATGCCCTAGGGCTTGGACCCTTCCTCACACTGTCCCAGGCCACCCAAGCTTTTCCCAACCACCTGGCCGGAGAAAAGGGGCACCGGGCGCTGTGGCTGCTGGGAACAGTTTCCTGCTGTGAAGTCTCAGTCCCCCCACCAAGGAGCCGCGAGACTTGGGCACGCCCTTCCCTCCTGGGCCACTCTCTCCATCTAGCAGGGAGAGGCGGCAGAGCTCTGTGGTCCCACCCACCCCGGGAATCTTATGATTTCATGGCCTGTGTTATTATCCCTGGATAAACTCTCCAGCCCACAGCACCAAGGGCTGAGGCGCTAATTCCAGAAGCAAGGCGCTCTGTGGGGACGGGAGGCACACACACACCGTGCCAGCCGGGCCGGCCTGACATGGAAAATCCACATCTGAGGGCCTGCGCTGGGCATCTGGGACGCATTAGGGTCTGGGTAGAGTTTAATAAAGTCTCAGGCCAGTGAATTTATTCCCAACGTGATGACACGGCTGCCTGGCCACGGCCAGCGGAGGCACCAGGCCAGCTCCTGCTGTGCTGCCTGTTGCCAGGAGACACGGACACACCTCGGACCGCCAGGCCCTGTCTGCCTGAGACCCCCACAAGGTAGGGAGCAGGCCCACACACCCTGGGACAGCCAGCCAGGCTGGGTTGGCTTCTACATCTTCCTATTCCTACAGTCATGACCTGCTCCTTCAGTTCCACAAGCCGCCAAGTGGCCAGTGCTGCCAGCCCAGGCCAGGTGAGGGTAGGAGAGGTGAGAAGCGCCCCTGCCTCCTCCCCTCGACAGGACAGGACGCCGGGGGGGGGGGGCTCGCATGGTCACCGGAGGCCCCCATGGGTTGAGCCCCGACTTCTCACAGTGGCAGCCCACCAATGATGTACCCACTTCCCAATCAGGGCTTCCCCTAAAAAAGCTTCTCACATTCAACCTTCATCTCAGAGACAGCCAGATGTACGTCTTACAGAGCTGGGCAGTGTCCTAAGCTACATGAGCCAAGGGGAAGAACTGAGAATGTTCCACAGGTACATGCGTAACAGTCAAAAAATGCTCCTGAAAGAGCATAAGGAGTCATTATAAGTGTAGGTCCACACGGCAACGGGCCAGGGGCTGGATGTGGCCACGGTGTGCTGACCCCTGCTGCTACACAGGAACCCCAAATCTCAGTGGAGTAAGAAAAAAATCACTTCCTGCTCATACGAGGCCCCGTTGGCCCAGGGCAGAGGCGCGGTGCTCCAGGCCAGGTCGCCCTGCACCATTTTCAACATAGGGCTTCCCAAAGTCACACTGGCACCGTGCCCACCCCAAATCACAGCTGGTGAAGGAGGCAGGCCGAGCCCAGGAACAGCGCAGGTGAGTTTATGGGCCAGGGAGCAACGTGTGTATGTGCTTCCTGACGGCACCAGGCAGTTCCGCTCGGCACAGGGCGTGTTGGGTTCCAGCGGCACCCCTCAGGAAGCCAGCCTCCTCCCGCCCTGGGGGACACGAGTGCAGCCCGGGCTGGGCTTTGGCCACTCCCTCACTTCTGTCCCAGTTCCCCGCGTGTGTGTTCACCCCTAGGAGCACGTCACATTTTTGTGTTCTGATATTTAGCGTTTTCTGCATTTACACTCGACCTTCACCATGTGTTCACATCTGTAAAGATGATCTGCTGTCGGTGCCGTTTTTGAATATAAGCACACCCTAATTCTTTATCCTTTTCCTACCAGTGGTCAGCTGAGTGGTTACTGGTTTCTCAGTCTCGACACCATTGCCCTGAAGGTGTGGTCTGTCCCCCTTGGGGCTCCCATGTGTCTGTCTGAGAAGAAGGCTACCAGGGCAGGTTCCAGCCGGGTGGGAGGGTGAGTCTGTCTCTGCTCTCTGGGTCGGAGATGCAGGGGCGGCCACAGCACCATGGCGACCACCATCAGCATGCAGCACGGCCAGTGTACATCAGCGAGCTCCCGTAGGACTTCCTGCATATCACACCCACTAGGCAGCAGTAGCAGGTCCAGCTAGACGCCCGGACGGCCCAACAGCTGCAGTATGGAGGGGCAGTGGGTGCTGTGGGCCACCTCAATGTCACCATGGTACAGGCAAAGTTGGCAAAGAACTATGGCATGACCCACATGGACCCCTACTGCCACCTGCACCAGGGTTACACGGTATACAAAATGCCCACAACCCACAATGGTGCCAAGAACCTGCACTGGAACAAAGTCATCCACTGTACTATATTTTTAAAATAAAATTTTTTAAAAAAAAAGAAAGAAAGAAGGCTACTAGGCAAGGCATGAGGGCAGAGCCAGCTCTAACAGATGAGTGCATGGCGTCCCTCAGCAGGACCCTGCCTCCAGCACCCATGGCGAGGTACAGGGGTAACCACAGCACCATGGTGACCACCATCAGCATGCAGCATGGCCCATGCTCCTTCTCCACCCTCCCCCAAGTGAGGTACACACCACTGGGCATCATTCCACCCGACGGGTAAGGAAGCCAAGCCACTTGGCAGATCCTTCCATGGGACCAGGCCCGGCTCTGGAAGGCAGTGCCCTTGTCCACCCTTGGTCCCGATGTTCCCATGGGCACCCCTGGCCTTCTCTTGGAGCCCAGGATCAGACCATGCTGGGCCAGCACAATCCCATGAGGTCCCTAGGGACTGTGGCAGGCAGTTCCAAAAGCCAAGGGTGCCAGCCAGGCAGCCCGGGTGCCTCCCTGGCGTCACTCACAGGTGGCCCAAAGAAGCAGCCAGCCCTCCGAAGAAAACTTCCCACCTTTGGCCAGCCCTTCCCACGTTTCCCTGAAACGTCCAGTAGCAAGGGTCAGCAGCCCTGTCCCACATTGCTCTGGCAGAAATGTCGAGCCCAATGCCTACAGGGCAGGTTCAAACTGAGCTCTCTTCCTTCTTCTGAGCCTCAGTTTCCCTCTCATGTGAGTATGAGGACAGGTGGTCTGCGAGGGTCTACTCATCCTGGGACTCACTCAGGGCATGACCGACTCTGGGGATACACGTGAGTCCTTTATGCACAGCCTTGTGTGTGGCCCCAGAGGGAACACAAAACTGTCACAGTTTACATCACAAAGACACTTTTCAAGATTGTTACTTTGTTTGCTCCGTCTTTGTGGCCAAGAGTCACAAACAGGAGGGAGGCATTTGGATATGTTCCCTGTCACCTCATGGGGCACATGGAGGGAAGCTTCATTCCAGAAAAGCCAACCCAGAACACAGACTGTGCAACCCCAGGGCCCCAAGGAAAAGAGTTCAGGAAGGTCTGTCATGGAGGGATGCCTCTGCCATCCCAGCTCTGGGGGCAGGCAGAGGGGGCATAATGACCACAGCCTCCTGACCAGACCTGGAGCCCCAGGAGGTAGCAGGGAGCTCCCATCTTCCTGCCAACTGCCCTTCTGTCTGAGCCTCCCATTGGGCAAACCCAGCAGGACACCCAAGGGAGCCGTGCACCGTGGAAGGCAGCTTCCCAGGCCACAGAGCAAGACAGGGCAGGGAGGAGAATGGAGGCAATTGGAGAGCCAAAAGCAGAGTAGCCAACTGGGAAGGTGCCAGCCTTAGTAGGGCAGACAGAACTTAGAGTAGCCTAAATGACCCCACCTCCTAGAACCTTGGACAATCCCTTCCCTTGGCCATGGCAGAACCTCTGAGTTGTTTTTAACCCACAGAACGTGGCAGGGTGGGGTCAAGTCCCCTCTGTGCTTATGTCACATAAGACCACGCTGTGTCTTTTTGAAGACCCTCCCTGGCCAGCTCTGAGGGTCCAAGCACTGAGCCTAGCACGGCTGGCTGCATCCAGCTATGACCTGATACAACCTCCAGCCTGCAGCCTGCCAGAAGGGGAGGTCTCCATCCTACAAGCACAGGAACCAAGTTCTGCCTGTGGCCACGAGAGCCTAGAAGAGGAACCCTCTCAGCCAAGCATGGGAACAAGACCTCAGACTCAGCCAGAACCTGGTCAGCAGGCTCTGAGGCCCTGAGGCCAAGAACTCCACTCAGGGGTGCCCAGACTCCTGCCCCATGGCACTGAAACATAGAGGGGGAGTGTGTTGTCAGAAGCTGCACACTCTGTGGACCTGCCCTGAGTCAGCACAAGTAGTTAGCCTGGTACCTGAATGGGGATTGTCATAGCAAATACCCTGAAATCTGGGGGTGGCTTTGAAATCAGACAGGGCCCAAGGCCTGGTAGAGAAAGTATGTTGCCATAGGGGTCTCACGGAAAAGCCATGTCACAGAGAATAAGCACACTTATTGAAATTGTGTTTTAAATAAAGGTGGACATCTGCTCACTCAGGCAAAATAGCAAGCTCTCTTTATTTGTAGTTGGTTTATATAGGGAATTTTGTACATGTGCACAATACAGCAATGACCTAATTGATTTAATTAAACACCATGTGGCTACCTCATGATTAGCTTCTGATAATCCACTCAACATAACCTTTTGACATAACCCTATCAACATAACCCAATTTAACATAACTTACTGAAGAACATGTTGTCAGCCATTACTTCTTTGTTCTTATCTGATGAAGCCTGAAGCTATGGGGGAACAAGGTAGATTGAAAACCTGCCCTTGCTGGCCTTGCCCTTTGGAGGCTGTTACTTTGAATCTTTAAACAAGGCATAAAGAAACTTCTTAGGCAGAGAGGAATTTGTGTGCAAACCTCTGCTCCCATGCAGGCCTTAAGTCAGGGGGGTTTTGCTGGAGAGTTTTATAAGGAATTCTCAGGTTGGACTTCTTAAAAGCCTTTCATGAGCCCAAGTTTCATCTATGCCATTAGATACCTGTATGCACTGGGTAAATTCCTCTTCTCCTGAGGTCCCCAAGCACATTTCCATTCCCAGACCCGTCAGCAAGCATCCTCCGTCATTTACCACAGATCAGGAAAGGTTGCTCCATTCCCAGACCTGTCAGCAAGTGACCTTCGTCACTTACCACAGATCAGGAACCTAGACCCATCAGTAAGTGACCTTTGTCACTTACCACAGATCAAGAAAGGGTATTGATGGGTATCGACCAGTTTTCCAAAGGGCTTTTTTATTGGCCTTATAAAATCAACCTTAACTCCTTAACACAGAACGCAGTCTGGAAATGCTATTCCAGCCAAAGCCTTGATCATGTTAGGCCTGCAACTAACCTGGCCACATGGGATTCTGCCTCAGTTTCTCACAAGTATGTCTGCACAAAGTCTTTTTACTGCTCTCTCTCAAATGGCTTTGGCCAGAGGCATATAGGTGTTTCACCTATAAAAGTAGTTTGCCTTGAGTGGTCAGCAGAAATCTGGACTTCAAGGTCATTATCAGACAGGACCTAGAAGGAGGGGAAGAAAATGTTATAAAAGTTCAGGAAGGATCCATGAATGTTGTAACAAAGTTTGGCAGAATTGTCACTGTCATCAGTGTCAATGACCAGCTTGGTTATTTCACTAAAGACATTTCTAAGCAAAGTAGGAGAAAGCCATTTGCGGTCTTCTCATTGTTTATAGTAAAATGCAGGAGGAGAGAGGCTTTGAGGGCTGAACTCTTAATTAAAAGGACGCACAACTTGATGATTTCTCAAATTCTTAGCATCTCTCAGTGGCAAATGGCGCTGAAATTAAGAGATGGATTCCGAGCAGAGCAGGAAAGGGTGGCTCTAGGCAAAAAACCAAGAGTGTGACCATACAGACTTTTGCTAAAACTCAGACAAATCAAAAGCTAAGAGCATCGAGTCACACTGATGGTCCTGTAAAGACATGAAGTCAGACGGATATGGTGGCTCACGTCTGTAATCCTAACACTCTGGGAGGCCAAGGCAGCCAGATTGCCTGAGCTCAGGAGTTTGAGACCAGCCTGGGCAAGAACAAGACCCCATCTCTAAAACTAGCCGGGTGTTGTGGGGGGCGCCTGTAATCCCAGCTACTCAGGAGACTGAGCCAAGAGGATCACTTGAGCCCAGGAGTTGGAGGTTTCTATGAGCCGTGATGCCACAGCACTCTACCGAAGGCAACAAAGCGAGACTCTGTCTCAAAAAAGAAAAAAGAGATGAAGTCAAACTGTAAGTCCCTGGGGAGTGTAAGGGCACTGTCCCTCAGCACCCTCATCCAGATCCCCAGGTAGAGAGAGCTTACTTTGAAAACATCTTTGCGTAGGACTTTTTCTAACAGTGAGCACGAGGGAAATATACAGCAGACTACAAAGTTTCTGAAAAATTATTTCAGCAAAAACACCGCTGGCTCACACTAAAAGGGGCATAGAAAAAAACAAAATAAAAAGAGGCTATCAAGTCCTCAGAATTCTCCCAGCAGAAGCAGGCTGATGAGACAACTCCGCCGCCAGCCTATCTGCCCCAGGAAGGAAAGCTGCCTCAGTGGACAGAGCCCCAAGTCCAGGCGGCAAAGCCAGAGCTGTGGAGGGTCAGTCCCAAGATTTGCAACCTGGTCAAGGAATTCCCAAAGTTTGCCTGACTAGATTTCGGGATTGCTGTGGATCAGTGAGAGCATTGACCTCCAGTGTCCCCACTTTGAATAGGAGTGTCCCTGGCTGTCATTGGGGCCTGTCCCACCAGTGGATGCTAGGTGTGGTGTGAGGGGACAGGCCACTGTCCCCTTAGTTTTACAGATGAGAAAAATTACACCACATCACCTCAGCCATACCTGGACGTGATTTGGACAATGAGTTTCTGCACTTTGAGCCGACGCTGTCATGGAGGAGACCTGAGAGCCTTGAGAAGGAAAGGGTGTCTTCCATGCCTGGGAGGAACAAGAATCCCTGGGGGACAGAGAGCCACTGTGACAGTGACAGATGGGTTACAAGGTGACATCCCTGCTCTGTGCCCCCAGAGTCCATGCCCTTTGTAATTCCCTTCCCTAAGAGACCTAATGAACAAAGTATGGCAAAAGTTACAGAGTGTCACCTTCATGACAGCATCACATAAAATCATGACCCCACTTGCTAGAACACTCTCTCCCCAGCTGGCTGTAAGGAGGAACCTGCCATGTTGGAGAAACCAGCGAGGACCTGGACCCTTCTGTCAGTGCCTGGGAGTGGAGCCTTTCCAAGCAAACCTCTGACCAGACCCTCATCCTGGCCAACACCTTCACTGCTGCTTGGCTCCTCCCCACAGAAACCGCTGAAATGGGGAGGTTTTCAGCCTGCTTCCCTCCCCCCAGAGTTGACTCCAGGAATGGACCTGCCTCCCTGCTCCTCCCTCCCCCCAGAGTCAACCCTGGGAACAGGACAAGTCCCCATCTTGACTCCCTCCTCCTCCTTCCCCCTCAGAGGTGAAACAAGGAAGCATGGAAAAGTCCCAAGTTCAGGTAAACAATGGTGGGAATTTACCCAGATTGTAACCCCCAAGCTGTAACCCCCTACCCTGGCTAACCAGCCACGTCTTGCTTCTGTAATCTGCTTGCTCAAAAATCATATCAGGCAGCCTGCCCTCTACTGGGATGCAGTGACTCAGAGTGACAGTCCCCTGCACAGCTTCATTTAACCTCCGACTGACTTGCACTTAAGGGGGGTCCGAGTCTAAACTTCCATAGACCCTTAAGGGGAGTACAGCACTGCAAGACAATAAACATGGGTCCTTTTCTGCACCCACTTTGCGGTACTGTAGCAGGCACTCGGCAGTGGGCTCATCCCATCCCACGATGCTCATATACTTGGTAGCAATGTTGAAGAGAGGATTTGCTACACTGAAGCACTGTAAATATTTTCTGCAATTTAAAGGATTGTTCCAACAAGACCATTCAAATACTGGAGGGCATTGTGATTCCTAAGACCGGTTAACAGGAGAAAGGGACCAACCGGTCAGTAGGCTCACACCCCAGATTTCCAAGCCATTTGTGATCTGAGAACCTGCCTTGTTGCAGGTGGGGTGCTGCTGCCCCTTTCCTTGTCCAACTTTCCAGATCATCAGGAGAGTCTTGAGTTCGGCTCTCTGTGGGTTGCCACGCGATAAGGTCATCACATCTGCCTAATCACAGTCACCCAGCACCCTGCATTCATGTTGCTGCTGGTTCTCCGATGCCCTTGGTGCCAGACTTGGTTTTGAGAAACATCGAGGCACATAGGCCCTGTCTTGCTCTGCCACAGAACGTGGGGCTTACACAACAGATATGGACTTCTCACAGCTCTGGGGACTGGGAAGTTCAAGGTCAAGGAGCCGGCCAATTTGTTTCTGGGGAGCCCCTTTGCCTTGTCCACAGCACCTTCTTCCCTACGTCCTCTCCAACTGGACGGAGTGAGAGAGAGAGGGGGACAGCTCTCTATCTCTTTCCATAAGGCCACTGACCTCATGGGATCAGGGACACACCCTTGTGACTTCATTTAATTACATCCATATAGGCCCTGTCTCCAAATACAGTCACACAGGAAGGGGGGATGTCAGCATATGAATTTGGGGAAACACAGTTCAGTCCAAAACAGACCCCATGGGCATCTGCAAAGAGGGAGAGGTGTCTGACCTTGGGCCACGGACAAGGGCCTGGGTCCTGGGCTTTCCCTGGTTTCCTCACAATCGAGTGTGGCCAAAACACCTCCCTAAATGTTTTTCACCAAACACAAAAGTATTAAGTGTCTGAGAGCAAAGGACTCCCACATGAAGGAGGCCTGGGGCCCAGGCCTCTCCAGGCTTTACCTATGCAAGCTTCGTGTCCTGGAAGGCCACCAAGCTCAGCCAGCTTTACCTGTGTAATCATTGTGTCCTGGAGGGCCACCAACCTCAGCCATGACAGGTTTCCTAGACAGGCAGGTGAGGATGAGGCCCCAACCCAGACACCACATGGCCCTCTGCTCTTCTGAGCCTAACTTCTGTGTCTGGTTATGCCACTGCCAAGGTGACTCAGCACCCACACAGGGCCCACCTACTCCAGCAGACAGATAAGGCCCCAGGGAGCCCTCTGGGTCAGCAGGGCTGACTCCGACCCATGGGCTCCTGCCTCTTCACTTTTTATTGCTGTTTTAGAACATGACTTAAAGGTCATGTCTCTTGCCAACCCATGAGCAAACTAAAACAAGAAGCTTTTCCTTCCTTCAGATGTTTGAAAGGGCATCCAAGGTCCCGTCAGCTGCCCCAGGCTTGGTGTTTGGTCTCTTCATACCAGGCCATGGGGAAAACTACCCAAAAGGACCATGAACGCTACCTTGCCCCACCCCCAGGGGACGGCCATCTGCTTTTCACCAGCTGGTCCAGCAAGCCCTAGTCCCTGTGGACACAGAGGAAGATGCAAGCCCTGAGACTTTAGTGGGTGCAGGAGTCCCAGAGGTTGGGGTGGGGACAGTGAGTCCCTGCTGGATGCAGGAGCCATGTCTTGGTGGCAGGCCCAAGTCTTTCTGAGGTATAGGAGCCCACAGGAGCCTGGAGAGAAGGGCCGTCTGTGTGCACTCCAGAGACCATCATGGCGTAGCACAGAGTTGCACTCAACATAGACATAGCTAAGCCATGCTGAGACAGGGCTACAGAGCTGCACTCAACATAGACACAGCTAAGCCATGCTAAGACAGGGCTACAGTGACAGGAACCCAGAATCAGCCTGCTGCACACAGCAACCAGCCCATCCAGAACAAGGCAATGCATGAGAACAGCCCCCTCCTACCCCATGGTGACTGTGAGGTCCCCAGCAAGCACTATCACTCTCTTGCCTCAGCTTCACTCTGCAGAACAGGAGAGGGGAGCAACCCCTTAGAGGGGACAGAGTCCTGCTGTCTCTGTGGGCCTGCTTCCCAGTCACAGGGAGTGCTCAGCCTCCCTGTGGAGCCAAGTGGACTGTAGCTCCTGAGCGATGTGGCCCTTGTCCCTCAGGGTAAGTGGCTGTGAGTAGGTCAGGACAGTCCAACAGGCAGGCCTGACACAACATAGGACACTTACCTGGCCAGGCCTCATGGCCTCACCTCCCCGCAGCCACCTGTGCTGCCCAGTTCTGCTTCCTCCTTCCCTCAGTCTCAGCCCCTTCTGCTGCTGTAACAAATTGCCCCCAACTGGTTTTTTAGGAAGGTCTGAGACTTATTTCTCTGTCTGGAGGCTGGGAGTTCAAGATCAGAGTCCTGCTGCTGATGTCTGGCAAGGGCTGCTCTCTGCTTCCCAGAAGGCACCTGGTCCCTGCTCCCTCCCCTGGCCTGAGCCAGCCCCCTCCCCATCTACAAGACACTAATCCACTCACTATGTAGAGGCCTGACCACATGACCACATCCCCAAAGGCCATCTCTTGAAACCATCACAATGGGGACAAAGTTTCAATTTTGACAGGGATACCTGACAACTAAAGCAACTCATAGCGCATACCTGCCCCCCAAACCCAGCTCACACCCACTCCTGAGCACCCAACCTGAGACTGTCATCCCATATGGCCCGAGAGGCAGGGCACATGGCCCATCTCTACCAGTGGGCAGGGCACACTCAGCTCCATGGGAGATGGCAGGCTGGGTATCACAACTTTGGCCTGGGAAGAACTGGAGAATGTACCCCTGGAGGGGTCAAGGTGGCAGCAGGGGGAGTAACAGGAGGAATGGTTATTGCTAGGTTCATATGCCCTAAAGGGAGTGTAAGAACCTGAGGGCCAGGAGCAGGTCAAAACCCAGCCGAGGAAGCCAGGGAGCCTGGAGATTTGAGGGAACAAGATGTCTGTGACCAAGCCTGAGACTCAGTGGCCAGGGTGGCTGGACTTCAAAGACAGTCAAATGTCCAGCAAGGTGGGTCTGGTCAGGAAACTCTGGCAGCCTGGCCTTAGAGCCCTCATAGCCTGCAGACATGGCCCATCCATCCCTGTAAAGAGCCAGCCCCCAGTGCACCAAGTCCCTGCCTGGTGGCTTCTGCCCAACAGACATCATGTGCCACAGCCTCCCCATCTATAACTAGAGCTGTCACATCACAGCCCCATCAGGGAATAGACAACCGTTTCCCAAAGAGGTGGTCAGACATCAACAGCGTGGACCAGGGGTAGACAGAGCAAGACATGTGGCATTAGGTTCCCAAGGGACTGGGGCAAGGGACTATATCATAAAATGATATGGGGACAAGTCTCACTTGGCACATTCTCCTGAGGTGCAGTATCTATGTCCTGGCCAGGAAAAAATACAAGAACCAAGGGCAGAACCATAGTGAAGACCCAGGTCCCAGAGCGAGGACAGTTACAGTCCAGAGCTATGAGCTTTTTGTCACAGAGCTGGCAGAAATTGGGGGCCTCATCAGGGGACCCCAGACCTCCAAGTCCCAGAGTTGAAGTCTCCTAGGGCCTACATGAGCAGGGCAGGAAGCAGGAAGGCACAGAAAGCTGCAGGAGCAGGTGTCCCAGCCCTCGGCCCCTCCACCACTGATGGCACCACCCTTAGCTAGCCCCTTGGGCTGCATGGGGTCCCCACGCCCGAGCTGAGGAGGAGGCAACCCTGAGCTGCATGTCAAGTGGGTTGGCTCCATTCACAGTGTGAGCTGGAGATGGACAGGCAAGGCTGGGAGGATGGATAGAAAGACCACCTGTGCCCCCTCCGCACCCCAAGCACCCCAGAGGGAGGCGAATCTTAGACACACGTGGCTCCTTCACTGACCGATCTGGAAAGAACGACAGCTGCCTTAGAACTACATCCCAGGATCTGCCTCGAGTTTCCCTCAAATACTGAATATAAAAACATTTTTCCATTTCCCTTGAAAAGAGTATCAAAAACTGCATTTGAAGCATTTTTTAATATGTATTGCAACTGTCATAAAACCTAAAAGCTAATTTTGTCCACCTGGTCTCTGGATTTCCTAAATAAACCCTCACAAAGCCTCGAGTTTTTCCCATTCCAAAGTGTGCTCGGCAGCACATTCGCAGAGCAGACAGTCACCGTGCCAGAGCGGGTGTGGGGGGACGCAGAGAGCATGAACATGTGTCTGATTCCAGGAGGAAGCCAGCCCACAGCTCTAATCCCATTTCATCAGCTTGGCCTGCCCCAGATTCCCGGACCAGGGCTCCGCCAGGAGTGGGGCCCACTAGGCTCCCCACAAGCTGAGTCAGTTGATGTGGAGGGAAATGGTGGCGCCCAGGCCACCACACTGCCTAGACTGCTGATGGGAGGGCTGGGGCACAGCCGTCTCTAGGCAGACACAGGGGCAGTTGGGGAGGTCCCCGCACTCACCCCCAGGGGCTCAGGGCCCTCAGCCCACTGAGCAGGTGCCAAGCAGGGTACCCAGCCAGCAGTCGGCAGAACATTCCAGAAAGGCACCTTGGAGGCTCTGGGTCAACAGGAGCAGCACAGCAACTCCTCCCTGGACATGCAGAAGAGACGGGATCTCACAGCCATCCACTATGCAGGTGGGAAAATCAAGGCCCAGGCGATGGGCCCATGCTGGGACCCAGACCCTCAACTATCCAACACCAAAGCCTATGTCTTAACCGACAGCTTGTTGACCCCTCCAGAGCCACCTTGTCCTTCACACCACTGGGGGCTCAAGAACCTCTGGGAACTCTAGATGTTTCTAGGCACCCCCCCCCCCATGAAATGTGAGGGGGTTGGAATGGCGGCCATCCCTGGCTGCAGTCCCAAACCTGGGTTCACAGCAAACCCACCCACACTCTGGACTTTGGGGTAAGTGCCGGCGACTTGTGCAGGCTGAAGTCTGAAGGAGACCAGACGGGAACAGGGGATAGAGAGAAGGAGGGGCTCAACCAGGACGCCCCCCATCCCGCAGCCAGGCCCCACCCAGGGCAGGGACCCACTCAGGAGCAGCCACTGAGAGTGCCTGGACTCCTACAGCCATCCCCACCTCCCTGGGAAGCGGCCCAGAGAAGGAGGAGGAAAAGCTCATTTCCTGAACACGCTGGGAAAGGGGGAAGGAGCAGGCCCAGCCACGTGGCGGAGCTTCTCGGTGCCACCCCCGCCACCCACAGGCTGGGGTGATGGTGAGATCCCGGCCCATTCTCCCCCCAGTCTGCTCCTCATTCTCTCTGCTGCAGGGAAGCAGGTCCCCAAGGGATGCCCGGCCCATCTCTCCCAGTCCTGTGCAAGGCTGTCCTGTAGCCACACAAATCCACATGTCCCCTCAGCATCTTCCACATGCCCAGTGGGTCCCAGGACAGGGAAACAGCCAAGGGCAAAACAACGGCTCTGTTTTGGGTCCAGTGAGGACAGCAGATAACCCAGACAGCAGATAACCGAGACATCTGCCCGGTAGCAGGGAGGCAGAGGAGGAGGAGAAGAGAAAGCAAAGGGGTGCAGAGCCCACCTCCTGGTCCATCAGAAAAGGCCCCCAGCAGAAGTGGGCCCAACGGCAAGCAGCAAAGCCCTAAGGTCTGGGAAAGCCCCAGGCAGGGGCCCAGGACTGACGCCTCCCAGGGAGGCAGGAGGTAGGGAGGGAGGAGGGGAGACCTGGACCCAGCTGCTCAAGGAGCCCCTCACCCCACCCTCAAGGATGCCTCGATCCTGGGGATGAGTGCAGGAACATGCCGCAGGGTGTGTGCCATCCTCGCAGTGAGCACATACCAGCTGTGTGCCATCCTCGCAGCGAGCACACACCAGCTGTGTGCCATCCTCGTAGTGAGCACACACCAGCTGTGTACAATCCTCGCAGTGAGCACACACCAGCTGTGTGCTTCATTAGACAGGGGCGGGGGGCGGGGCTTATCTTCAGTAAGCTCTAGGTCACAGTGAGGGACGATGCACCAGCCAGAAGCCACCCCCAGGACGGTCCCAGCAGAGCAAGGACCCAGGATGTCATCAAACTCATTCTTAAAGTATCTCAAAATCAGACTTTGGGTGGCGTCCCTTCCCCCCCGCCCCCGGAGACTGTTAGGATGTAAACGACCTTGCCTCCACAGTGGTGTTAAATGACCCAGTCTGTAACAGCACAGACCTTTGCTGCCCTGCTCTGCCTCCCTTCAGCGGTCACCATCCTCACACCCAAACACGGTGCCCTCTCCTCCCACAGTGGTGCGGCCTCAGCATCTGCAAATCCTCCCTCCTGGCTTGTGGTTGGGGCAGGCCCTGCCCAAGGAGGTGGACCATTGTGGCATTCGGTGGAAGAGGGCTGGGAGCCCCTGGTGGTCAGCAGGATGGTTGGAGTGTCTGGACAGTGGGCCATGCTTGCCACCTCACAGCGAGGAAGGAGTCCTCACCCGGCCCTTCCTGCTCCTCTCCAGTCTCTGTCCTAGCAGCCCACTCCAGGCCCGCCAGCCTGGCCTTTCTAACTATTGTCCAAAATAAAGACCAAAGTCATACAGCTGTGCTGACTGGGGGGCTGGCCTGGCACCCATGCACTGTAGGAGCATGACTCACACCAAAGCAGGGCACGGTGGCCCTACCAGGCCCCAGATGCAGGGCCCCATCCAGGTACCAGCCCAGGTCAGCCAACTATAGGCAGAGCCACAGAACCCCAGCACCTGACTTTTTTGAGACGGAAAGAGTGAGGTTCCTGGAACTTCTTCCCCAAAGCCAGCTCAGGGCCCAGGGTCCCATAACCTCACCAGAGCACAGCATGAGGGGCTGGGACCTGGGGCAGGGGGGCTGTCAGGGCAGGCAGCTGGCACAGCAGGCTTCCCAGACACCTCCAGCCTGCCTGGCCTCCAGGCCACCCCAGCCAGCACCTCTCCTTCCAGCACAATCACGGCTACACCAGCCAGGGCAGTGGCAGGGCAGGCCAAGTTAGGGAGCCCATAGCCACATGCTCAGGTGGCTCTAAGAAGCCAAACCGAGCTGCCTGCCTGCATCCCCAGGGACTCACACTGCCCAGGGTTCCCAGAGAGCAAACCTGCCTGATTCCAGACTTGATTGGCATTAAGTTGGACATTCCAGGAGAGAAGCTTCAACTCCAGAGTGTCAGTATGTGAAACACCAGCAGCAGCCAATGAGACTATGAGCCGGCAGATGCTCATTTGATGGGAATAAGAGAGCCAGTGTGGGGCCAGAAGGCCACCGGCACCGTGGGAGGAGGAAGGCAGGGCGCTGTGCTCCCCCACCTGGCTGTGCAGCCTGAGGGCCATGCTGCAGCTCCTCCCAGCCTCCTCCAGACCTCTGGGGTCTGCTCCCCTCCTCCTCCAGCCATGTTTGCCCATCCCTTCACCATCCGCTCACGAGGAGGATGAGGTCTGAGCCTCAGTCTCACTGTCCTACACCACCTGTGTGGACTCAGGCTCGGGTCCCACCTGACTGAGAACCTACCACCTACACCTGCTCCCCACCAAAAAGAAGAACAAAACAGGAACCCAGGGTGGGGGGGGATGTCAAAGTCCAGCCCTGTATATACTCAGAAGGCTCTCAATTAATGTTGAATTGACATTTACATTGAACCCAGCCACAGCCATGATCGGATGCTGTTCAACTTCCCAAGGAGGAAGCCCAGACTCCAATAACCTGAACTTTTGTGGGGCGAAGCTGACAGTGGGGGGCTGGGGCCTTGGAGCTCCCATTCTAGCCAGGAATGCAGCTAACACTGGGACCCCAAGGAGCCCAAGTTCTCTATCCTGGCCTGAGTGCCTCAAGTCCACATAGGTGTGGCATCCCTGAGCTCCGACCGCCCAGATCCCTGTTTCAGTGCATGGAAGGGTCCCATAGGGGTCCATAGAAGCACCTCATGGAGTAGATACTATGACCACCACTTGGCAGCAGGACCCAGCCCTCAGGAGGCACCAAGGGACATCCCCAGGTCCTCTACCTCATGACAGGTGCTGAGCCTCCAGACCCAAGGCCCTGACGCTGCCATGGCAGGGGATTCTGCCCAAGCTGGGAAGCCCACGGCTCACCTCCTGCACTGTGGGTGGCCAGGCCCCTATTCAGCCCTCCTCTGCCCTCTAGTGTCAGCAACTTCAGGGCTGGGGGCAGCCACCAACAGGCTCTCAGCCAGCCTGGCTTCCACCCCTCCAGGACAGCATGGCAAAAGGAGGCCCAGGCTCCACTAGAGCTCCTGGCAACCCACCCGAGGACCAGACACACCCACAGACTCAGGGCATTGGCCCAGTCTATGCACCAACAGGGCCACCCACAAGACTGATAGCTGCAAATCCACAGGCCAGAGGCCCTGACTATCCCATAGGGTCTGGGACAGGGTCTCACTCAGGAGGGGCTGGGCTCAAGGGGCCCCTGGGTGCTGCTAAACTCCATACTCAGAGGCACCCCATGCTTAGGAGGACCCCTATTCAGGGGGACCCTATGCTCAGGAGGATCTCATTCTCAGGGAACCCATGTTCAGGGGGACCCTGTGCTCAGGACGCCCCCCTATTCAGGGGGACTTCATGTATAGAAAGACTCCCCTCCTCAGAAGGACCTTGTGCTCAGGGAGACCCTGTCTTTAGGGGGACCACACTCTTGGTTTAATGCTTTGGGGTTGTCCTCTTGAAATTCTTCAGTTTTGTTTCAATTGCCCTGCCTACAAATTCTGCAGCGTGTCCAGCTCCCAGCTCCCACGCTGGGCAGTTTAGAATCTACCACTTCCACCACCACACCTCGGCTGCCCATCTGTGAAACGGGCTGAGTGCCCACTTCCCAGGGACCTCTAGGGTGGCAAGAGAAACTGAGGCAGAGCTTTGCTGTTCTGGGGCGGACATCAGGCGGGTGGGAGGAAAGGGGTGGAGATGGGAAGGTGGGCCCACGCTCAGTCCAAAATCTCCAGCTCTTTTTTTGTCCCTCCTTTTCTCCTCCGGCCAGTCTCTCCCCCTCACTCAACGGGAGGATTCGGCATGGAGCCCATGGAAAAGTAGTGGCTGCACATTTTCCGAGATGTTTTAAACATTGTTTTGGCAACGCTGTGCCATGGCCCCAAGTCATCCTGACATAAAACAAGCCTGACCCCAGTGTCTTGGTCCCGGGCCTGCGCCGGGCGGCAGCTACAGCACCGACTCCCCTGGCCGGCATGGCTCCAGCTGCCATCCACTCATGGCTCTCCTAGGCTTGCCCCTCCCAGATGCAGACACACTGGGCAGGAGAGGACAGCCTGCCCTCCTCAAGCGGTCACTTTTGGGCTGAAGTGCACGTCTTGATGACTTGTCTCTACAGCTGCTAAGAGAGCCATTGCATCCGCCACGACTCCACGTGGGTCCGGGGCTGGCGCTCCATGCTCTGCATAGACTTCGAGGGCCAATAACAGGCTCAGGTCAACTAGTGCAGACCCCTCATGGTGCAGGCCCAGAGACAGGGAGGAGCTTCCCAGGGTCCCGGAGCAAGTGGCCGAGCTGGGGACAGGTCCTGGCCTCACCTTTAACCTGTGGGTTGTACTGGCCTGAGGAGGGCCGTGTGCTGGGGGGCGGCCTGTGTCCCCACTGCCTCATCTCTCTTCCCTCGGCATTGACCCCATGCAACACATGGTAATGTCACCTCCATTGTATAAAGACACCAAGGCTTAGAAAAGGGAGGTGACCCGCTCCAGTCACATGGCTGTCCCAGATGGAGTGCAGATCCCCTGGGGTTGGTGTCCAGCCTCTCAGGCAATCCCACCGTGCAAGTGGATGGGCCTTTGAGGTGTGTGCAGAGACCTTGGCCTCAGCCTGTGGAGGCTCAGAGCCTGAAATAGGTGTAGGCAGCTTGGCCCCAAACCCCACTGGGCCCCATCTTCCCACCTATAAAGAACAGGGTGACTATAACCCTTGAGGACCTCATCATGCCTGAGCTTCCTGGCCCAGGGCCAGGCTCTTTGAACGCAGCAGAACCAGCAGCACCATTGGAAGGAGGTGGTGCCTAGGACGGGTAGCATGGGGCCAGGTCTCCTGGGGTGCAGTGGGAGGAAGGCCGCCAGACCCCACCCAGGCACAGGCCAGCGGCCTCCTCCCCACACCTTCCTCCCTTGGGCGCTCACAGGCCCCAGGGGCTCCTCCACCACCTTGGGCTACCTGACTGCAGTCCCACCATATAAACTGAAAAAACGCAAATTAGGAAGAGAAAAAAAATGTTTTCCCATACAGAAGTATGTGGAGTTCGTAGGGAAATTAGAGTGTGGAGCTCGTGTGTCATCTTGAGGGGACAGAACTCGGGAGGGGAGGGACCTACAGAAAACAAATGGGTTTTCAGAAAGATGAACAGCCCTTAGGAGGGCGGAGGAACCCGTGGCTCTGACAACATCTTCTCGGGCTGCTGCCGAGGTCTCTTACCTCCCATCTTCCCTGGTCACTCCCAAGGAAGAGACTGACCAAAAGTGGGATCTTGGGGGGGGGCTCCGCATGTAGACAGATGGGGGGTTTAGGGAACTCTAATGCCTTCAGCTCAGAGTGATGTCCATGCCATAAATCTGTTCCAAATCCCTCTACAGCTCAAAGGAGACCATCTCCACCTCCTGCTGACAGAAGCAGGGGCCCCTAATAGTTCAAACTCACTCAGAGGCCAGGGGAGACACCATGGAGCCCACCACACCCACATCCCTATGGAAGGCCACACTCACTGGCACTTGCCTAACACAGGGCCAGATGACATGACACCACCCCAGGGGACCCCCAGGATGGCAGCTGGCCGGGAGGTCCTCCAGGCACAGTCCTGTCTGCTGACTTACCCTGAATGTGTGGGCATCCATCATCACAGGCTGCTGGTCCCAGGGTCCTCCCACTTCCCTTCCTCCGCTCGCATAAACCCTCTCCTGGGAGGTGGGTGAGGCAAAGGAGGGCCCTGGGGAGCAGGCAAGATAGGAGTTGAAAATCAGAAGTGCTCCCTGGAGCTCAGTCCCCCTGCTGGCCTCCCCAGTTCAGCCCCTGCAGAGCCCAGGCCATGGGCACACAGGATCCTAGCCCCACGTGGCTTCTGCCCCAGGTGCAGCCTAGAATGGGCCTGTGAGCCGAGCCAGTAGGCCCAGGGGCAACAAAGCATAGGTGAGGGTCAGCGTGTGCTCGGAGCCCCCGCAGCCTGGGCCTGGAGGGTAGGGACGTCAACTCATTGGAACTGGGGCACAGTCCAAGTTGGTGTTGTTTATGTCCATGTGGCCCACTGGGCTCTCAGCTGAGTCCAAAGCTGGCTACTCCCCCTCCCCTGGTCCCCAGCAATGCCATCACAATGTCTTAAAATGCCACATCCCACTCACAAATCTGTTACACACCCATGCCAGGCCAAGCCCTGGGCACAGGGAAGGGAGGCTGGGCCTTCACAGCAGTCACAGGGGAATGGGCAACTTCGCTTCAGCCCCACAGGGGCACAGTAGGCAGAGGAGGTGCCTACAACCCAGCAGGAGTCTCTGGGGACACAGCTGCATGCCTGGGGATGCAGAGGGGCCAGCCAGGTGGGAGGAAGGCAGGGAACTGGAGTTAGATGCTCCAGGAGAGGCACCTTGCTGTGGGGTGGAGGGCAGGCACAGAGGGGGCCCGGCAGGAGGCTTCTAGGGTAGCAGTGCCCCCTCGGGGAGGGCCGGGGACTGATAGGAGTGGGCAGGACAGAGACAGGTTCCCCAGACTCCACTTCCGCACAGGTGCTGGAGGCCCCTGGCAGAGACCTGGGAGCACCTGCACCGTCTGAGGCAGAGGGTAGGGCCAGGGAGGGGGCACCCTGACAGCCTCTGTCCTCCTTCCTAAACCTTATTCTTTGGTAATTAAGAGAAGCTTTGGCTGACAGGAAGTGAAAGCCCTTGCTACAGAGAAGCTGGAACAGACGCTGGACCTGTGACCTACACAACCAGGGAAACCTCCAGACTGTGGGGCCAGGGCAGGTGGCAGACCACAGACTGAGGCCACCCTGTGTCACCAAATCAGCACCCTCAACTGATCCATGATTCAAGCCTCCTACCAGGCCGGGTTTTATTGTTAAGTCACTTGAAAGCTTACTTTTTCCTTTCCTCCAACAAAATTGATGCCCAGGCTCCTCATGCACCTCTGTCTTCAGACAGAAAAACGCAACAGCAACAGGAGAGCTCTGTGACTGTCCAGCGTGTCCCTGTGGGGAGGCTGGCTGTGATAAAGAGGCAGAAAGTGGGGTGGCACCTGTGGCTCAGTGAGTAGGGCGGTGGCCCCATATACTAAGGGTGGTGGGTTCAAACCTTGCCCCAGCTAAACTGCAACAAAAATACCCAGGCGTTGTGGTGGGTGCCTGTAGTCCCAGCTACTCGGGAGGCTGAAGCAAGAGAATCTCCTAAGCCCAAGAGTTGGAGGTTGCTGTGAGCTATGATGCCATAGCACTCTACCAAGGGTGACAAAATGAGACTCTGTCTCTAAAAAAAAAAAAAAGAGGTAGAAAATGTGCAGGCACCAAATGCCCAAATGCTTGCAGGAGCCCCGTGCACCTTTCACCACGAGCTTGAGTCATGAGGAGGCAGCAGAGGAGGCCCGTGGGGAAGCCCCTCCTCCTGCAACCTGGGCCCCTCTCCCCTCCCCTGGATCTTGGCACCTGCTGTCCCCCAGGTGGAATATGGGGCCCGAGCCTCAGGACATTGGGCCTGTCTCCCAGCTTTCCCACCATAGCCCCCAACCAGGGCCTGCAGCTGGGAGGTACGTGGGCCTCCAGCTGCCTCCTCCCTCTGCCTCTCTCCTCTCCAGCCCCTCCTCCAGCCCAGCACCTCCCAGTGGTGGAGGCCAAGGGCACACATGAGCCATGTAGCTCAGCTGGCTGTGTGGTCAGGATAGGCCTTTGGCCAGGGGTTGTGATGCCACCTTCAACAGCTTCCCAGTGTTGGGAAGGGGGGTTGGTGTTATCCCCACTTCACAGACAGGGAAACCAAGGCCAGGGGGCTTAGTGGGGAGGCCAAGGCCATAGGGTGGGGACTAGAACGCATGTCCCTGTCACTGCACTCTCCTCCCAAGCCATAAAATGGCCCGCAGAGGCCCTCTAGGGTCCAACAGCACAGGCCTGGGTCAAAGGCAGCTGGGGCCCAGGACACAGTTCAGTCAAAGACATTGGCAAGCTCTGCTCATCAGACACAAGGTTCCACTGAGGAAGAAGAACCTGGTACGTGAGAGAGTGGGCTGGGACAGTGCCACAGGAGCCATTGCAGCCTATGTGGGGCCCGGCTGGGCCAGAGAAGGCAGTCTGAGAGGTCAGATGATCATCAGAACGGTGTGTGAGGGACAGAGCATGACTCCCAACGCTGGTTCCCGAACAGCATGGTAGCCTCCAGCTCCGCCGGCTGGAACACTTGCATGGAGGAGCCGGCCCCATGTTGTGAGGACACCCAAGCAGCACTGTGGAGAGGAGGCAGCTGGCCAGCCATGAGGTCAAACCCTCGAGTGCCGCAGCCCTGGCCAATGTCTGGCTGTAGCCCCATGGGAGACCTTGAGCCAGACCCACCTGACACCACTGAGCTGTTTCCCAACCTCTGACCTGCAGGGACTGTGTGGACAGAGGACGATGGCTGCTATCTTAAACTACTGCCTTCTGGGTGTTTTGCCAGCAGCAATGAGAACTGAGACCAAGCCCTGCACAGCCTCCTGGCCCTAAGGAGAGAAGGGGCAGAAGACCCCACCCAGGACCTGCCCTTGTATGTGCCTGTGTGGCACCATCTCCCAGTGTCCTTTCCCACTCAGACCCCCATGGGTACATGGCAGGTCCCCTCCCCACATGTGCAGCTCAGGGAGTTACTTGGGAGGACAAGTGGGAACTCGCTGTCCTCTAAGACATCCCCAAACCAACTGATAGGCAGGGATGTGAACAAAGGGAGACTCAGCCCTTCAGAGCAGCCTGGGCAGGACACAGCTGCAGCCAGTGGAGAAAGGGCAGGGGCGGCAGGACCACAGGAGCCTCCAGCTCATGGCTGTGCCCAGGCCATAGCACCTCTCATCCCCAAGAACAGGGAGAGGGAGAGGCCACGCAGAGCAAGTGGCCTGTCATACCAGGCTGTGCTACCTCCTGACACCCAGCCTGTCACACCAGGCTATGCTACCTGCTGACACCCGGCCTGTCATACCAGGCTGTGCTTCCTCCTGACACTCACACCTGTCACACCAGGCTGTTCTACCTCCTGACACTCACACCTGTCACACCAGGCTGTGCTAGCTCCTGACACTCACACCTGTCACACCAGGCTGTGCTGCCTCCTGACACCCACAGCTGTCCTGGCCAAGTCTGACCAATTCTCTGAGTAGCAGGGATGGGACTCTCAGATCCAGGGGGGCTGTTCTACCCAGGTGAGGTGTCAGAGCCTTCCCTACCAGCCCACGGCGTCTATCTCTCAGTCCAGCCCAGTTCACCAGGTAAATAATTTGTGAGGGACGAGGAGCTTGTGATAGGTTTCTGGGTACTGCAGACACACTTGTCCTCAGAGGACCCAAATCCTATCAAGCTCCTTGTGAATTTTAAAATCTAAATGCCTAGTCCTTGGACCCAATGAGTCTCCAGGTAAACTCAGTAAGGGAAACACTTGCCAAAGGCTGGGTGGGGGTGTCCACAGCAGCAGGGCCATAAGGTTCCCAAGAAAGAGACCTGAATATCCACATTAGGGTCCAGCTGTCCCAGTGTCACCGTTAGAAAGAACAGCAGGTACTAGTGGCTGTCCACTATCCCATCCTTATCGCCACTTGTAGGGGCCAGGACTGGCCAGATCTCTGGCTGGGCTTATCTGTTGTCTGATTATCTTGCTCAGGAACAATTACCCTTAGGTGCCTGAGGGCTATTCGCCTTAGCACAAGGGAGAGAGAGATAGAAACAGTCTTCGATGGAGAGAAACAGTCTTACTAAGAAAGTAGTTTCTAACAGTCTTCTTGGAAGGGCCTTGGGCAGAGCCCTCCGAGCAGGAGAAGCACAAGAGGCAGAGTGAACCAGTCTGTGAAAGAACAGCAGGCAGCTCCCCGCCCGCCGGCTCCTGCACTGCTTATAGACGGGATCCCACGGCTGCTTGCACCACAGGTGTAGAGACTGCCGAGCACTGACGTTCTCATCCCGCCAGCTCTGCTGAGAGCAGAATTCCTTCCCCGTGCCCTTATCATAGGTGTTAGATTACCAAGATATTACCTGTGTTTCTTCTAATTACTGAGTGTTCTGAGCTTAACTCTCACTTCTCCTACCCATGAAGCTATATGGTCTGCTACAAGCAGGTCCATCCACGAGGTCCAGAGAAGGGCCAGGCACCAGGCTGTGAAGGAGAGCACGTGGGCTGGAACGTTCTGGAATGAGCACCAAACAACAGACAGGCCCACTGAGTGAGACACTGTCACCTTTCACTGAACCCACCTCCAGAAGCCTCCTTCTCTCTCTCACACACACACATGCACACACGCATGGCTCATACACACATATATGCACACACACGCCCATGTACGGGCACATGACTTACACACATGCACACAAACATGGCTCACACACACACACACCCATGCATGGACACATGGCTTACACACACGCACACACAAGGCATAGCAATTATGGAGAACAGAACTCTTCCCAGCTGAGAAGCAGCCAACGTCAATCTTTCTTTGAGCCTTGGTATCCCCTTTGCCACCCAGGAGGTCTCCCAGAGAGCCCAGGGAGGTCCAGTGAGGGTCCCAGCCCATATTGGGGAGGTGATACTGCTCCCAGGACAGACTCTCAGACAAATGGAGGCCTGATGGGAGGTGAAGGGGCACAAGTGTCTGGCCTCCCCATCCCCCAGGGCTGAACTTAGGCCACAGCTGCAGACTCTGGCTCGATTCTGGTCACAGGGGCCTGGAGGCCAACACCCCCCACTGTTTGGGAAAAGTCTCAGGCCACCAACATGAGCGGTGCTGAGCAGCGAGGGCTGAGCCTACTTGACGCTCTATTGAAAGCAAAGCAGTGATTGCCAAAGTCCCCCCTAGGCCCCAGGTGCACAGATGGGCTGGAGGGTGGGGCATAGTCATAGCAGAGATCCTAAGACAAGGCTGATCTTGACAAACACCAGGAGCAGAGGAGGGTCAGCCTGTATGGTCCACACACTGGACCGCAGCAAAGTCCTAAGGAAGAGAGCCGTGGGCAAAAGCAGCCAGGTCCGCCATTCTCCCAACGCTTACCCTACTCTCCAAGGGGAAAGGAAGGAAGAAGAAGAGGGGAGGCAGGAGGGAGGCCCCCCAGCCTGGCTGCAGACTTCCAAGCTCATTCAGTTCACACAAGCCATATTTAACCACCACAGACCCCTGTCTGCCACACAGGCCCACAGTCTCCTGTGGGGAAGGGTGAGGCCTTTAAGGGGTTCCAGGGAGGATGTCCAACCAGCAGATGGCCAGTGTCCCCCAGTAGAGGACTGGCTAGAGGGAACACAGGCCTCCTCACCAGTGAGTGGGTCTGAGACCAGGGGGCCTTTGGGGACATTCAGGATGGTGCTCCCAAATCCAGCAGTATCAGCCAACACCCAAAAGGTCTGCCCTTCTGCTGCCGCCACATTCCCCAGGCTCCAGAACAACACACACCCTGCCTCCCCAGCCCCTATATTCCCCTTGAAAAGTTAAAGGAGACTTCAAGCCAGATTAGGTCCTGTTACTGCCAGGCATGTCTTGTCACATCCCCAGGCAGAGGCAAAACACAGGTTCTGAGGACGGGCATTTGCTGGGGACAGCTGGGGCCAGGACCTGCTCACCTGACCCCTGCCTAGAGCTCTAAGCCCACCCCACCCCCACTGCTGGAAAGTCCAGCAAAGAGAATTAGCCTGAGAACAGCCGCAGCCCCCGCCAGGGCCCCAGCTGGTGTGGGAGGGGGCCAGGGAGCTCCCTGGTAAACCAAGAGCCAGCAGCTACTTTCTACGGAAAAAATGTCTTTAGGCTCCCCCAGAGGCCAGGAGGCCCCAGCCATGACTCAAGGTTCTGCTGCTGCTGCTCCTAAGTCACTCCCGGGCCAGACAGCACCCCTGGCCCTGCCCCACCCCTTGCCTGGGCCCCAGGACCCCCAGGGCTCAGTCTGCACAGCTTCTGCTACAAGCATCCAGGGGGTCCTCAGCCTCCCCCAGGGTCTCAGGGCTCGGAGCCAGCCAGCTACCAGGAGACACTGGTAGATTTGAGTATAAGCCCCTTGAGCATGTGTCTGCTCACCTGCGCTGGGTAACTGGGCTTCCTTTGATGAATTACCTCTTGACACGTTTCTGAGACTTACCAGGGGGGTGACCCAAGGCTATACCACATGACCAGACCCCGCCCCCATCCCATCTTTGACATCCTCAAAATCCACAGCCTTGTGTCCCATGTGCCTAGATGCCCTAACTCCCCTGGGGTCCCCTGGTTATAGAGGCAAGAAGTCTTGGGGGGGGGCACAGGACAGACTGTGACCTTCACCCGGAGTCCTCGGCTCCATCAGGGTGACAGCAATGCCTGGAATTTGGGAAGGGGAGTCAGCTTCCTTTTCTGTTGGAGGAGCACCATGTCAGCTCCTAGTTTCAGAACAGAAAGGACCCCGGCTCAGAATCACACCAGGAGGGGCAGAGAAGAGCCATTGTCACCATCCCTGCCAGGGCCGTGGGTGGCCAGGAATTGGGACACAAAGAGGGAGGTAGTGGCCCCTCCCTAAGCTGTGGAACAGTGTGAGAGACATGGACCCTGGCCCCACACCCCAGGAAACTGTAGAAAGTGCTGGAGCTGGGCAGAAAGTGGGGAGCCCTGAGGCAGTGGCACCCTCTCCCAGGCACCACTGCCCCCGTAGCAAAGGCCAGAGGGGGAGCAGAACTGTTTCAGGAAGGACAGGCATTTCTGTCCCTGGAGCCGGTGGGGTAAGGGTCGGGCTGGGCAGAAACTGAGTGTGTCAGGAGGCATCTCCGGCGCTCCAGCCCTCCCTCCCTCAGAGCCAGCCCAGCCAGGCCAAAGGCAGAGACCCCTGTATCCCTCTCCTGCATTCCCCTCTCTAGAGAAAGCACTGGTCATCAGCTGTCAGGTCTGAACATGGGCCGGGGCCGGCCTGGGCAGTGTTTCGTGTGTGTGTGTGTGTGTGTGTGTGTGTGTGTGTCACCACACCAGCCCAGAGCTCCATAGTTTCCCACTGACGTCACCAGCATGGCTTGGATCTAAAGTGACTACAGAACCCTCAGAGGCATAATCGCAGTTGTCTTTGCAAAGTGAAATCAGATGGGCTTTCCAAACCTTCCCCAACCCCTGTCTCCTCCCCCGCTCCTTCTCGCTCTCTCTTTTTTTTTATTATGTTCCTTGGACCACATCCAGATGTTTCCTGCAACAACAACCCTCCAAAAATTTACAAAAAGAGAGGGAGAGTGCGCAGCTTCCTGCCTGCTGGGGTGGAAGTGGGACGTGGCAGGGTGGGGGTGGCCACGTCTGCAGGCTGGGGCAGCAGCAGGAGGCTTCAGGCAGGCCCCGGTCCCCTGTCCCTCACCTGGGGCTCTGGACACTGTGAAGACCCAGCCATGAGGCCACAGGGCATTAGGGGTAGCCCCTCGTCCCAGGTGCTGAGGTCCTGAGCAGAAACCGTGGTCAGGAAGGAGCAGGGCAAGACAGTCCAGACTGGGCTCTGGGCTCAGACTGGCTGGGTGCCACTCCCAGCTGTGCTGTGCACTCTCATGGCCTGGAGAGCCACATCTCCACACAGAGCCACATTTCCACCATGATAGAGGTATTTCTTGGGAGCTTCAATTAACATGAACCTCTGTTGAGTGCTGCCATCCGGAGACCTTACCTGGGCCACCTCACCTAGAGGCAGGGGTGGCCTCCATGCACCAGAACTGACCAGGGAGGCCGCACATGGGAGAACCAGATGAATTTCCAAGGTGGCCCAGCATTGCCCCAGGCACAGGCAGGGAAGCGGGTCCCAAGCAAAGGAAGCAGCCTCAGCCCAGGCCTGATGGCTGGGCACACAGCTGTGGGCACACAGGCTGCAGAGACACAGACTGAGGAGACACACAGGCTACAGGGACACTGGCTGCAGAGACATAGGCTATGGGGACACTGGCTGCAGAGACACAGGCTATGGGAACACTGGCTACAGAGACACAGCTGCAGAGACACAGGCTGCGGGGACACAGGCTACAGGCACACAGGCTACAGAGACACACAAGCTGCGGGGACACAGGCTACAGAGACACACAGGCTGGGGGGACACAGGCTACAGAGACACACAGGCTTCAGGGACACAGGCTATAGAGACACACAGGCTGCGGGGACACAGGCTGCAGGGACACAGGCTGCAAAGACACAGGCTGTGGGGACACAGGCTACAGAGACACAGGCTGCAGAGACACAGGCTGTGGGGACACAGGATGCAGGCCTGGGGCACCTCTAGCATGCCGTGTACGAGGGTCTCTGCAGGGGCTGTGAGGTGGGGCTAGGTCACCAAACTGTGTTCCTCCTGCCTTCCCTGGACACCACACAGAGGGAGCCCTGTGGGCCTCTCCTAAGCTACAGGACAGAGACCCAGATACTGTCTCTAGAAGCCCCACCTAGTCCCATCCAGCTCAGCACAAATCTGTTCCCTTGTCCCCACCCTGGGAGCTGGCAGAGGTGTCCTGTCGTGAGTCCACCGGGCTGTACCCTTCCACCCTGCCCATCTCCTGAGCTCAGAGGACTCAGAGCTGCAGTGGGGCAGAGGAGCCAGAAGGTGCCTGGGTGCCAGGTAAAGTCTCAGGTGGGCAGAGCTGAGAAGTGGGTGGGGCTGGGACATGGACAGGTGGAGAAAAGTGTCCACAGCTGAGCAAGATCCCAGCACAATGTCAAGAAGGGTTGGAAAATGCCCAGCAGGTGCCCTGGAACTCAGGCCACCTCTGTGGCTTGTCTGGGAAACCAGCCCCGACTCACACCTCCACCTAGCACCTTCAGAGTTATCAACAAAACACCAGCCCTGCAGTTCAGGGTGCCCAAGACCACCCCCAGGATCAGGGGCATGCTGGGGGACTCACAGAACATGACCAAGTAGGGACACATGAGGTCAGGCCTCAGCACAGGGAGAGGACACAGCTTCCACCCGCAGGGTGCAGGTATAGAGTGCAGAGCTCTGCAGAGGCTCCAGCTGCAGCTGTGCCCTTCCATGGAGTCAGCGCCCAGCATTTGACTCTCACAAAATGTGTGTGTGACAACTGGGGAGTCCATCTGGGCCTCGAGGGCCAGGGTTTTTACTGGGGGTCAGTCCCATAGACACGCCTGGCTGCCTCTAACACATCACACTGATACAGCCTGGCCATGGCCCCCATGTGAATCACATCGCAAGAATGCTGGTGTGCCCAGGACCCGTGCAGAGACACTCTACCAGGCAGGACTCTCCAAGAAGTGGGTAGAGGTCAGGGGTCACCACCCAGGAATTGGGTTGGGGCTAGACTTTTCTTTCAAAGACATAGGGTGTAGCCAGCCCAGACCTGCAGAATTAGCCCTTTCCATCACCATGGAGGTGGTCAGCCAAAGGAGCCCCAACTTGGGCAGGTGGGAGAAGGAGGTGGAGCAGCCATGGACAGCATGGCCAGGACAGGTGGGAACTGTGTTCCCGGGGCAGGGGATAGGGACTGGAAGAAGGGTTGTGATGTGCCTGTGGTCACAGAGCTGCCTATGGTGGAGCCCTAACCCAGCCCAGGCTCACATGCTTGCCCCTTCCACCCACTCACT
The DNA here is from genome assembly GCA_963575145.1 of Galago senegalensis. Lineage (NCBI taxonomy): Eukaryota > Metazoa > Chordata > Mammalia > Primates > Galagidae > Galago > Galago senegalensis. The sequence goes on along the minus strand of CAUYTI010089883.1, from coordinate 1,862 downwards.
CAGCCTGCTTCAAAGGCCCCTGGCAGCTCTCTCCTGGGAAGTATCAGGCTTTCTTCCTTTAGCCTGAGGGAGAGTCTGGGTTTTGAGCGGAAGCCCTGTGGCAGTGACCACATGCTGGGGCCTGCTCAAATCCTCCTGGGACCCCTAAGAAGAAGGAGAAAGGACTTCCTCAGCCCTGGGACTTGCAGCAAGTGTCTGCAAGAGGGGACAGTGCTTGGCCCAGTGGGCAGAAGCCCTACCAGGGACCCCAGGTAGCAGAGGAGAGCTCAGGGACAGACGCCCTCCTATGCCCCCACTGGGTCACATGAAGCCACAGAATGTGGACTCAGAGCTACTCCCTCTTTACAGAGGGAAAGCAGAGGCCCCAAGAGAGTGGCAAGGGCACACCTGTGGTCACACTGACCACCCCAGCATGGGTCACCTATCCAGAGATGTCCCTGATATGGGTTTCTTCTTTTGATTCTTTGTAGAAACATTAGGGAATATTCATATCTATGGGGTTTCTATGAAAATAGCCGCTGTCCAGGCTGGTCATCTGGGTAGCGTCCAACAGCCCTGCAGGGCAGCCCTTTCCTCAGCCCCAACATTGGGAAAAGTGGTTGCAGTTAGATCAGAGGAAGGCCACCCAAGCAGAGGCCAGATGGTCATGTCAGGTCACACACAAGTTTCAGAGACCCCTGAATGGTGGACCTGGAAGGAGGTCAGGAAAGGCCCCGATCCCAGACACAGCTGGATCTGGGTGATAAACGGGCTTCCAGGAAATTGGAAGATTTTCTTCTCCCTAATTTGCACCTGAGGAACTCCTGTTCAGCCCTCAGGGCCCAGCTCCAGCGCCACCTCTGCCAGGGAGCCTTCCAGGTTCCTCCCCCTAGATTTCCCCTCCTCAGGGTTCCCACAGCACCATGAAGATGGCCTCATCCTGGCACAGGCCAGCCCACATTTGCTGCCTGAGAACATTCTAAACCTCCACTGTCCAATACAGGAGCTACTTGCCTCACATGGTCTGGGAGAGCATGAAATGGGACCTGTACAAATCGAAATGTGCCATGAAAGTAAAATACTCACCAAATCAAAGACCTGCTACCAAAACATGAATGTGAGTGTCTCCTTTATAAGTGTTATATTGAGTGTATGAGGAAATTAGAATACTGTTTAGTATACTGACTTAAATAAAATCTTAAGTTTATTTCACCTGGTTTTAATGCGGCTACAGAAAATGTTTAATTATATACGTGGTTCACACTAAACTTCTACAGAAAAGACTGCTCACTCCCAGAGCCAGGCACAGGCAGAGTTTACCAAATGGAAAAATAGATGGACAAATGGATGGATGGATGGGTGGGTGGGTGGATGGATGGTAGGAGAGTGAATGGATGGATGAATGGGGGATTGGGTGGATGAATAGGGGTACAAGTGGGGGGGGTACCTGGTGGATGGGTGGATAATGGATGGGTAGATGGATGGGGGTAGATGGTGGATGGGGTGACTAGATGGTGGGGAGGTGGCTAGTGGAAGAATGATGGATGGGTGGGTGAAGAGTGAATAATGGATGGGTGAGTAGGTGGATAAATGGTGAATGGGTGGGTAATGGATAGATGGTGGATGGGTGAGTGGGTGGATAAATGATGGATAGATGGGTGCTAGATGGGGGGTGGATGGTGGATGGATGGTGGATGAGGGGTGGATAAGGGGTGGATGGTGTATGGGGGTGGATGGTGTATGGGTGGGTGGATGGTGGATGAGGGGTAGATAGTGTGTGCGGGGGTGGATGGTGTATGGGTGTATGGATGGTGGATAAGGGGTGGATGGTGTATGGGGGGTGGATGGTGGATGAGGGGTGGATGGTGGATGGGGGTGGATGG